>OX596277.1:16557924-16832924 GCA_951394225.1 Harpalus rufipes
AAAAAAATTCTTTCATTAAACTATTCGGTGCGAACTAAACCATATATTTTGTCCTTAATTTCTTATATTAAATTTTTGAATGTAAAAAATCACACAACGCTAAAGTAAGACCAAGTGAGATGTTTCAATATAATAAATTTTTGGATAATTATTTGAACTGCTTGCATTTAATTGTCCATGCAATAGGTCCTTTCAAGAACTGTTGGGTACATTACTTGAAGAATATAACTGCATTGCCATAATATGGATTTTAAGAAAATGATTCAAAATTACTCGTTACACATTTCGGTTTTAGACAATCATATGCATATAGTTAAAATATTATGAGAAAAAAAACACTATTCAAGAATCTAACAGCAAGTTACTAAAATGGGATGATATATAAATTCTCCCTTTTGATTGATCAGAATTATCACCTGTAGCTATCAGTTGTTAAATAAAAATATAAAAATTACAGAATTAAGTAATATTTAACCATGTTTTTGTTTTAAACTTTGTAATTTTTAATATTTAGATATATTCAAAGAATGATACAATCAACATACGATGCAAACAATTGAATATATTACTTCAATTTAATAAAGCCCTGCTTTTAATAAATAATTTAAGCGAACTTGCCACTAAACGAAGCAAATTGTTAAACCTGACACAAAATTTTAAATAAATAGAAAAAAACATACCTATATATCATCACGGCATATTATTACCCATTTCTGGGTGTGTCAATCTGCTTTGTACACAGATTTAGGTAATGAAGACATATTACCACAGGGCTCAATTTTGTACCATTTCAAATTCGAAATATTTGGCGTCGGTCTGGATCGAACCTGGTTCCCCACATTCGCGACCCAACACTCAGGCACGAGGCCACGAGAAATAGTACAAACAAATGCATAGTTTTAAAATGGAGAGAATTTTTCTAGCACAGGTAAATTATCCCAATTTTTTTCTTGTATTTTACGATAAGAAAATAGCTATTTCTTATCAAAAATTTATTACTGACCAATTCCGATTCACACATAGTAGTTTTTGATTTCAAATCTCTCGTAAATATTGTTTATAAAAATAACAAAAAGCAATACCGTTGCACTTCGTAGAAAACCAATCTTACAATGTACTCCATTCTTTTATTACTTTATGTGCTATTGTCAAGATATTTACACTGGAAGCTTACAAAGATATTTATTCCTTCCGCAAATATTTGCAAATAAAAACCGAGTTTTACTAAAGTGAATGCGACATTTCAATTCCAGAGTCGATGAAATATAGATTAAAATGTCGGAAAATGCAGTTTAATTCAATTTGTATGCAATTTTTATTCCTGACTAATATTATTCAGAGGCAATATATGTTTGTAAACACTTACTGATTACATTAAATGTTTGTTTATTCGATTGTTATTTATAAATTATTTCTGCAATTAACAACTAGAATAAAATAAATTATACAAATAATGAAACAAAAATATTTATTTATTTTGAAAGAATGTAATTATTTGTATTCCTTTGATGTTTAATATAGCGTATGAAATTTAATATTCATTATTTTCGTTACACTAATTTCTATATTTTTAATAATTTATATTCTATTGAAACAGTGATCTGAATTATATGCAATATTGCAATTAAATTAAATAAATAAAACAAAATGTAACTCGTAAATCCAATATATTATAGCAAGCAAGTAATATACAATGAGCAAGTTTATAAATATACCAGCACGATTTTTTATGATTGTTGTATTAATCTGTGTTTAAACAAATTTCTATAAGACATTCAAAAGAAAAGTATTTCTTTTATAAAATTTTAAACTTTATCGCAATTAATTAATTTAAAATGAAACTTAAAGTACTTGCATGTATTCTGATTTTATTTGTGAAATTTTACAGGAAATTAAATGTTGCATTTATATGGACTCAAAGAAACTATTTATAGAAGTACACAATGAAATTTGAACTGTTTTTATTAAACTAGGGACATGAAATTTAGAACTTAGAATAAAAAGTTGTTTAACTTGTTGCTTATTTGTGCACGTACCGTTTAATTTAGTTTTTATTCATTTAAATACTTACATATATTCCTACATATTTACTTATGCGGGAAACTGTATCAAGTTCCTTTCCAAATAATTATTGTTCTATTTACTATTTATACTCTTCTTAATACGTTACTATTATCAATTTAAAATGATTAGTTTGTTGTCAGTGACAATATCTGTCATTTACGTACATTTGAGATCTGAACTGTGTAGCCATGGAGTTGTGTTCAAAGCGCAGGCTCCGGGATTAAAATTACAGATAATTTTATAAATTTACCCATAAAAAACTATTTTGAGCATCAAGTAAAGTACCATTACCGGTTATCTGATTTACACCAAAATCTAATGGCTTCTTTCCATATTAGAATCCTCATACATGCACGCGCACGCACACACATACGAACGTACGAACGCACACTTGCGCGCATACCACACACAGACAGACATCATCGCATTAAATTTGGATTGTAGGGACCTTAAAACGTGGTCATTAACCAAAATCTCGATATGCGATTTAGCACAATTCCTATACCACCTTACCAAGGGTAGCGGGAGGTAAAAATATACATGGGCCTATAATGTCACTAATATCATTAGAATTTATTCTTATATAACACGGCCTGGTGACAACGACAATGGAAATAATATTTAAAATATAGAAAATAATCATGATATTAATATTAAATTTCAGGTATGTGCTTCTACTTGTAATCTATGATAGTTTACGTACGTACGTAAACAATGCATTAACAATGTAAAGAATGATGTTACATACAAATAATGCATTGACAATGTAAATAATGTAAACTTTGTATATATTGCACATGCGCATTAGAGGTTTAACGAAATGAAGATAATTTCATATTTATTTTGACAATCAGAGTCATTGAAAATAAATTAAAATTAAAATAAAAATGAAGGGCAAAACAAAAACAAAAAGATAATTTTAACAAAATTAAATTATATTCTGAAGCTTATAAACAACAAATATTTTGCCCGCTCTTAAAATCCAAAAATAATTATAGTCCTTATAGGTGGAAAAAATATTTAAAAAAACAAATACATGTTGCAAAATAAATACATATAGCAGAACACGCCTCCAGAAGACTTTAGTTTTAATTTAATAAAAAAACCATATATTTATTTGTACAAAATGCTAAAATAAATACTTTCTTATATTCGTATTTGGATTTTAATATCTACAAGTATTCAATATTAGAAAAAAGATAAAACTCATTAAATTTTAAAAATATGTAAACGAAAAGTAGTAAAAATTCAATAATTGTAATTATTATAAAAGTATTAAACTTAAATTTTTCGCAAGAGAAATTTCAGTGCGAAAATTGTTTTTAATTTTATTATGTCGTATAGACAATTTATGGTCCACTCTGTAATCATATTTATTTTTGCATTGAAAAATGCATTAATGACATTTTTATTTGATGAAACGAAAAGTAGTAAAAATTCAATAATTGTAATTATTATAAAAGTATCTAACTTAAATTGTAGCCAGAGAAATTTCATTGCAAAAATTGTTTTTAATTGTATTATGTCGTATAGACAAATTATGATCTAGTCTCTACTTATATTTATTTATTTTTGCATTGAAAAATGCATTAACGACATTTTTACTTGATGAAAACAATCATTAATATTCTCCACATCTTCATTACTGAAGTTGATTTTCGCTTTACTCAACATCATAAAAAAAGTATAGAACAATCTTTTTAATTCAGTAGTAGTTATCGTATAAGGTTAAGGGAACATCTACCTTGAAAAGGCAACGGCTGAATAAGATGTATTTATAATTATTCCGTTTCAGATTCAGAGTCAGTACTGCTTGCTATACTTAAATTGTGTTGCGGTTTTTCAGGTGACTCTTGTATCATGTATATTAACATTTTCTTATCCTAGTTCCTTTCCTGTATCGATTGTTTGTGCAGGTTGCAATTGGCCAATTTGACAATGCCCTAAATTTTCTTGAATATCTACTTGCATTTTGTTTATCTTTAAGTAAAAAATAATGGAAGATGTAGATCGTATCAGAGAAATAAAAGTTTCAAATACGTATCATTTTACAGAATTTTACCTTGCAAATTTTTAAACATTAGTTATTATTGTGGTAAAAATGAATGCTAGATCACCCAATTATGGCTAATAGTACTACCGCAGAAGGAAAAAGAAAGATAGTTGTTACTCGTATATGTGTACGTATGTATTATGGACCTGTGCTTGAATAATAAAATAACTGGATCTTGAACAATAAATAGTTTAATTTTTTAATTTAACAAAAAAAAAATTCTAATCATCAGTTGTCCTATTGCCCGGCGGACCTGTTCGACACTAGAAATTGGCAATTAACACTTATTTTCTATTACAGGAATATATTAAGACAGGGAAATAACTCCTGACAGGACTTGTCTCATAAAGAATTTACATGACTAGTGACGTGAAGACATAAAAACATTAATGTTTTTTAATGATTATTTTGGTGAAACACATTTATATATTTATATACCAAAGGAGTTTATCTACTTGATTCAGCATTTATAAATGTAAATAATATATAAAAACTGTCGTTTGAAACTATAAATTCAATTTATTTCTTCTGCCAATTTAAAAACTGTAACTGCGCAACAACTAGTAAATATTTTTCTTTATAATTACCGTGTTTTCCTCTTGTTGAATATATATTAAACGCAGTTATTAGAACAAACTTCAAAAACATTTCGCGATGCGCTTCATTTGGTATGAAAATTTTAAGCAGTTTTTACAAAATAACAAGATTAATTAGAGAAGCAGTAGCCAAGGGAACACAATACTTTGGCATCCATCCTGACCTACTTGCAATAAACTAAACTAAGCGCGTTTTGCAATTCAATACATACTTGATACAGTAAATTTTTAATTGTATTCTTTGATTTAATCTGGCTGTAAAACAGGCGGGATTTATAGGGGAAAACATCGTTTAACTTCGAAATTTTAAATCGTAAAATGTAATTACTTCAATTTTCGGAAAAGTTTTTTTATTTCGCAAAATCCCCAGAATACTTTTGATTTAGGTTTCCATCTTAAAAGACGCAGCCTTGGCAAATAAAAAATGTGGTCAAAATAAAAACTTTTATTACACCATGATCCAGGAACAAATGTGAGTACTTCTGATAATTATAATACTAAGTAATGAGAATTGTAAGACGATTATATTATTCTATTATTCATCATGAGTCCACTGGAATGCTATTATCCTGTATGGAACATGAAACAGGAATAATTATTATTCATGTTTCATTAATCAACGCAGAAAACTGGATTATTAGCTATTGTATCCAAGATGGCAATGGAGTAATGGAAATACTCCTATGCAACCAATATTACATTTTTTTATTAAGAATAGCGGGCCAAGTAGATATTCTACAGTAATAATTTTTTGAAAATGATATTTTAATATTGTTTTAGAGATGTGTACTTCGACAATATTACTGAAAAAAAAAACATACATTTCAGATTTTTTTTGTGCCACATCTATGCTCATAATTACTAGCTATCATTCTAACACGGCCCCCTATATCTGCTTGTCAAGGCCAACAAAGTGACATGACTGCTACACCAAAAAATCTATTTACAGTAACAATTTTGAAAGATGTCCGATCAAGGTTGTCTACGAATTGTATGATTTCAGATTTTTGCTCCGCCCATCATGACAAACTCAGTAGTGTCGTTTGCTTAGTTTTTATGAGGGTACGTAAGATACTACTGTTATTTTATTATTATAAAAATATATATTACAAGAAAAACATTCAAAATTCAAAAATAAGTCAACTAGTAAGTTTATTAGCAAACGTAAAACCAAATATGTTAAAAATAAGATACTGACACAATGTCAGTGTCAGTGACTGACAGAATAACGTTATACGTACGGCTATGAATCCAGGTAATGTATCTGAATTAATAAATAAACTTACGTTACAGCGAAAGTATTATCAACAACGAGCATCGTTTATAATTGGAATGTCCTAACTTAGTCGAAACAATATGATTTTTTTAAAGACAAGCGTGTTATATCCATCCTTATCACACACTCTTACAGCCTTTCCAAAAGAAAGAGATAAATGTATGCCTATTTGTTAATTCGTTCGTGATACAGGTGCGCTTGATCGGACATCTTTCAAAAAATTTACTGTACATCTATTCTTTATATTTAGATTTTTTAATTTTAAATATATTTTATGAAGAAATTTTGTCCTACTCTTTTACTTTTTCGAAATGTTTCCAATTTATTGTGGGAATTAACAATATTTTTGAAGAGTATATGTAATATAACTAAAATTTTAAATATTGAACTATTAATACAATAAGAAATAATATACTGATGTACTTCCCAAAAAAATCTTAAGTAATGTCTCCTAAATTACCTGACCTGGTGTCTCTTTTAGTTGTATTGTTATATGGGACTTTTATATTTATAACCTACAGCCTATCTATACTGCACGGAACGTTACCATAGCGCTTTTCAGAAACAAAAATCACTGAAATATTTATTCGTGCTTTGGGAAATACACTTCCATGTAGGTACGTATGTTTGCAAACTAAAATGAAATATTGAAATAGAAAGCAAATCAGTAGCAACATTCCCCGTACGATCAAACCTCTTGGAATTGTTTGGCTTGCTCATAAAATAAACAATTTACTCCAGTGGTAGTGCTATTCATTACTGCAGGAGTTGGAGTTGAGAGGTCAGGAGAGCAAGGGCAGGAGAGAGGTCAGACAGCAGTTCCTGTTGCCGTGAAGTATCGTCTCGTCTAGTTCCTTGTGCTTTGACGCTACTTCATGCATTGTTACGACGATGTGTCATTAACCTAAGAAAATTAAGATATGTTGTCGAAACTATTATTAACCTAGAGATGAATTGTGCTAGCTTATCCTTTGAAGTAAACTTTATAGCAACCAGCAAGGTTTAACTTATTTAGGATGGATAATATAATTAAGTATGTAACATACACACAAAAAGAATGTTCATAAATAAAGTATTGTAATCCTTAATTATACTGACATGGAGTTCTTTAAAGGTTTAAAATGACCCGTGCGAATTTAATATTGTTCAATATATTGATACCCACTCATCACTCTAGAAGTCTATACAGTTCAGTAAAGTGTATTTTTTCAAATTGCTTTAATATAAAAATTGCCCGTAACTCCGAAACGCTGAATTTTCAGATGGGTGAACACGTGAAACCCGAACATAGGCCGTTAACACGTAAAAATCGTTTTTCGCGGACTGTTGCTTCGCTTTTCAACAACAATGGTTGTGGTATCAAAAGAAAGATAAAAAATTCTGCATCAATTGACACCAATTCAAGTCATATTTTAGTCCCATAAATTCATTATTAATTTTATTCAATTTCTTATTAATATCGATGGCCATGGCATTTGAATAAAAAGACAAAGAAATGTTTGACAATTTCGTTGTAACCTATAATTTGCGCAAATTTATTATTTCATATTTTATTATCTTATTTTTTACGCAATTTCTAATTCGTTACAAAATATTAAAATTAAATTAAAATTAAAAAAATCTGATGTGGCCAGCACAATACCTTCCGTCAATCCTATGTATTATGTACAAATTCCATACATAAATTTTCTTGCAAAAGATTCTAAATTTTTGGTATTTTATGATTCCCTTTCTCGGCAACGGAATTCCATACTCCTGATAACAAACAAATCACATGAAATAAGAAAATCATGACATTTTGAATGAAAAATTATGACACTTGTCAGTTATGGACATAATTAATTGCTGTCATTTTGATACGGGTCCCCATATCTGCTTGCCAAAGGCAGCAAAGTCATGTCACTGCACGCGCCCTATACATAATTTTTTTGCAAAAGATCCTATATTTCCAGTAAAGTTATTTCATAAACAAACTATGCAATTTGCACTTGACACTGACATCTTCTTCTTCTTTAGTTTTCCCATTCGTTAGGGGGTCGCTATTTATTATTTTCTTCTTCCACTATTTTTTGTTTTGCGTGTCGTCCTCATTCAGTTCCTTTTCTCTCAAGTCTTCTGCAATACAGTCTTTTCATCTTATATTTGGTCTTCCTATGTTTCTTCCACCTTCTATTAATTTATTCATCTCTCCTCATGACATGTTCAAACCAATGTAATCGTCTCTATTATATCTAAAAACTTCTAACACTAGAATTACTTCCCTTATTTTTTCATTCAATTACTTGCTTTTTATTGATACTGACATCTGTCAATTTGAATTACCTGAATATATTAGCAGTTTCCATGGTTATGTTAGCATAGCTGGCTGAATTATGAAATTTATACGAATTTTTTATCTTTATTATTCTTTAACTCTATATCTGTTGAATATGAAATATAAAATGCAATCAAATCGTATAGAGAATAATATATTCTTTAAGTTATAATAATAACATTTAACTGAGTTTTTCAAGAAAAACTGTTAAAATCTTCAAATGAGGGTACTTCCGGTTGACCAATTATAACCAAAATCTAATCAAGACTGCATATGGTTGTAAGGAAGAGAAATACGCAAGAATTGTAATTTTTGGAATTCTAGTATTGGAGATATCGTCCACGAAAAAGCGGTCACATACACACACACACACACATACACACACACACACACACGCATATACGAACACACACACACACATACAGACATCATCGTAAAAATAGTAAAATCGTATTGTAAAGACCCTAAAACGTGCTTAATCAATGAAAACTCACCACCGAATTTTTTGACCAAAGACAATACCTTCCTTACCTAGAGGTGACGGAAGGTAAAAAAAAACATAGAACTAATTCTGACAGATAAAATGTCAAATATTTGTTTATCTTTATGTTCAAATAACATGGCTATCGGTATTGATAATAAATTACATAAATTTAATAATTAATTTTCGGGACTAAACTATGACATAACTTACATGTATTTACATTTAATGCATTTTTTTTATCGTTCTATTTATATCACAAGCATTGTTGTCATTTGAAATGGCGAGACAATAATATGTGAAAACCGATTTTCCCGTGTTAAAAGGTTATGTTCCTTTAAAGATGTTTTTGCTTATCTGAGTAAATAAATTTTAATAACATACTGTATTATTTAGGAAAAATGTTGCAGTAAAACGGAACTAGTTTTGACACTGGTACTATTATAAACCTTGGTTTATCATTAGGTGCCTGAGTGTCTGGTTGCGAATCTGGGGAACCGAGTACGATCCTGACCGATGATAAAAAAAATATTTCGAATTGCAAATGGCACAAAAGTAACCCCTGTGCTGCACTCTCCACGCTAGCAATGAATGTCCGTGAGGTGACGCCTTGTAAACGCCCGCCCGGTACAAATATGCCATCATTACCGAAATATTTTTCAATGGTAACTAGAGTAAGAATTATATCTATATAGCATTTTTAATTAAAGTTCCCCCCCCCCACTAACCCAAACAGTTAAATTTCGTATAAAGTCAATATTAATCACCCTATCAGAGTTATTAACTCTATTAATAATATAATATTCATATAATAATAGATAGTAAAACGATACTTATATTTATAGTCCTATTATTGTAGTATAAAACATAATCATTATTTCACAATTGTTTACTCACAGGCCGTAGGATTGAAATACAAAGTACGTACAAATTTTTGACGTAAACAAATTTAATATGTTATTTAAAATTTCTATAAACAAGTCTTCCAGTTTTAAGCTTACAGTTCAAACCGTTTTGGAAAAAAGTTTTTATTGTAACACAAAATAATTCCATATAACTCATTGAGGATTTTCATTTAATTTGTAACCGGTAATCGGTAAATTTTTCGATCTCAATTTTTTTATATAAAACAATTTGAATATAAATGATATTGATTTGTTCCACTGAAGGGTAAGTATTTTTATGGGTTAGCCGGATTGTTTTATATTCGTTAGTATTGAAACTCCACCGCAATACGTCGGCCACGTTGTAACCCCCTGATTTACATTTACGATCACCCGTCAGATCTAGAGACAATTTGCCATTAGATGCAAAGTAGTCCGACTCGCTCTACTGTTTTCCAAGCTTAGCCAACACAGACTATCTAAATCTACTTACGCTAACAACTTAAAGAAACGCTATAAACACCGATTTATATCAAGCCTTTAATTCTTTCCACTTGCTTTCGTCTACAGAACTACTGGCAGAAAGGAGTTGAAACGCACGCTAAACTAAGATATAAATCTTCAGTGGTAAACTTATATGACAAATAAAAGAATATAAATTTTAAATACTTGAATACATTTAGATTTACTTTAAAGCAAATTGAATGAGATTCTCTACAGAATAAGATCATAAAATGTGCTTATTTGATAGGGTTTAATAGTTAATTCAAAATAAAGTTTAACTACTTGTTTTATTATATTCTATTATTTCATAACTGCACCGCAGCAAAGCCAATCGAAGCTAAATAATATTGTATTTTATGTTTAATATTATTATTTGTAGAAGCTATTCAGAAAAGTAAAATGTTTTTTCTTTTATCTTGAAGAGGAAATTCAATTTTTATGAGTAAAATAGCACACAAGTTACATAATTGTATATCAGAAAACACGTGTTACAATGATACTTACCTTATTGTGATATGAATATAGTTTTCATTTATTGAGCCGTAGGTGAGTTACGCAAAGTTCCCATTCACTGTAATATGTATCTTCCTACTATTTTTCCTATTTCACATTAAATATTTTTATTACATAAATAAAACTATTTTTTCAATAAACATTTAAAATGTAATTTATTTGAAAGCTATTTAGAAGTTAGGTTACTCTTAAAATTCATAATTATGAGCTATGTTATCAACCCAAAAATAAATACATTCAATTTCAATTAAAAAATTGTGCTTTACAGTATTAGGTAGGTAATTATTTTTTTTACCTTCCGTTACCTTTAGGTAAGGAAGTTATTGTCTTTGGTCAAAAGATTCAATGATGAGTTTTTAGTGAATAAGTATGTTTTAGGGTCCCTATAATACGATTTTACCATTTTTACGATGATGTCTGTATGTATGTAAGTACAGTAAAAATTTTGAAAGATGTCCTATCAAGGTCATCTGTATCAGGAACGAATTAACAAATAGGCATACATTTATCTCTTTCTTTTGCAAAATCTATAAGAGTGTGCGATAAAGATGGTTATAACACGCTTCTCTTTCAAAAATTCATATTGTTTCGACTAAGTTACGACATTCCAGTTTAAAACGATCTTCGTTGTTGATAATACTTTCGCTGTAACGTAAGTTTATTTATTAATTCAGATACATTACCTTGATTCACAGCCGTATGAATAACGTTATTTTTTGTGTCATTATCTTATTTTTAACATATTTGGTTTTACATTTGCTTATAAACTTACCAGTTAACTTATTTTTGAATTTTACTGCAACATATATTTTTGTAATAATAAAATAACAGTAGTATCTTATGTACCCTCATAAAAACTAAGTAAACGACACTACTGAATTTGTCATAATGGGCGGAGCAAAAATCTGTATTCATACAAATCGTAGACGACCTTGTTCGGACATCTTTCAAAATTTTTACTGTATGTGTGTGTGTGTGTGTGTGTGTGTGTGTGTGTGTGTGTGTGTGTGTGTATGTGTGTGTGTTTCGGATCACATAACTTCAATACCACGATTCCAAAAATTATATATTTTTTCGTATTCCTCAAGATTACATCCAGAAGAACAACTAATTATATTTTATTTATAATTGGTGAACCGGAAGTAGTCTCATTTGAAGATTTAACAGTTAAATTTGATTTATTGACATTAAACGTTATTATAACTTATAGAATATATTAGTCTCTATATGATTTGATTGCATTTTATACTTCATATTCAATATATATAGAGTTAAAGAATTTTAAAGAAATTATAGTTTATAAACCAGCCAGCCATGCTAACCATGAAAATTGTTAATATATTCAGATTGAAAGATGTCAATATCAATAAAAAAGGAAATTAATGGAGCAGAGATGAGGATGTTGAAGTAGATGTTGGGAAGGACATGGAAAGATAGGTAAGGAAATATCTGTAGTGTTACAAGTTTCTAGAAAGATACAAGAGAGATGATTACATTCGTTTGAAAATGTCATGAGGAGAAATGAAGAATATATTGGATGAAGAATGAATAGCTTAGTAATAGAAGGTTGAAGAAACAGAGGAAGACCAAAGATAAGATGGAAGGATTGTATTGCGGAAGACTTGAGAGAAAAGGAACTGAATGAGAACGACACGTAAAACAGAAATGAGTGGAAGAAGAAAATAAAAAATCTGATGTGAACAACACAAAACCTTCCGACATTTAATTTTTATTAATTTGAATACATATACCTATGGGGTCTCATGGCCGCGTGCCGCGTGCCTGAGTGTCTGGTTGCGAATCTGGGGTACCGGATTCAATTCCAAAAATAAATACCCGTGAGGTAACGCATGGTAAACGCTTGCACGATACAAATATGTCATCATCATCGGTAATGATCTGTACAAAGCAGATTAGCACACCCAACAATGGGTAATATGCCGTGATAATATATTTATTTATTTTCTTATTTAAATACATACCTGCATATTTACTGAAATTATGTATCTTAAGTTCCTTTCCATATAACTATTGTTCTAATTACAATTTTCGTTTGAAACGTTATTATTATTAATTTGAAATTCTGCATATTAAGTTCCTTTCCATGTAACTATTGTTCTATTTACAATTTTCTTTTGAAAACGTTACTGTTATTAATTTGAAATGATTATTTTTTCGACAATGACTTTATCTGTCAGTTACATACATTTGAGCAGAATTGTGTAACCATGGAGTTGTGTGCATAAGCTCCGAGATATAATTTTTATATTATTTTATAAATGTATCCATAAAATATATAGAAAAAGTATTAATGCAAACCTGTAGAAAATGAAATAATCTTTAAGTTTTATAATAACAAATTGCGAAAAAATAACATTTAAAGGTATTTTTTGAAGAAAAACTATTTTGAGCTTCAAGTAAACTGCCATTTCCGGTTGTCCGATTGACACCAAAATCTAATGGTTTCTTTCCATATTATAATAAGATATAAATACATGATTTCAAAATTTTCTGAACGAGTTCATTTTTTCATGTACATTAAAACTGAGCAAAACATTGAAGCATTTTCGTATATGGAATATTTTAAACAAAAAGTGCTTTAAACGACTCTTAGTCATGAGTACGCCAGGAGTTTTGGATTCGAATCCCACTAAGGCATAGATGCTTGTATATGTAAACGCACTTTGTAGTTGGGATTTAATCCCGTTGATGGGTTTAAAAAAAAGATAGCGTATGGAACCTGTGCATGAGTTTTTGTTTATAAGTACGTAAATATTTGATTAATCCCGTAGTGAATGAGATTTTTATGTAAGTGAGCAATAAAAATGTGTTCCCTTTGTTTCGTGAATAAATCTTAAAAGCAACTTGGCGGCCGTAAAATTTTGAGAACGCGATTAAAATTAAAAGAGCGAAAAAAGCTTGCCAGCATTTGAGCACTTATAAATTCAAGTCCAATTACGTGGATTAGGCCTTGCTCGCGTTTCATATCGTCAAGGTTTAAACAAACTCCGGCCTGGTTTTTTTTTATTATTTCCCGGGCTTTCCGAAGGACGCAGACGTTTGTTTGATTACATTCAGTTGTGTGGAAACACTACGCACTCAGTAGCAAGTCGCTTCGCCGCAAACAAAACATGGGCGAAAAGCAACAAAAAGAACAACATAATAGCTCTTTGTCTGCCAAAGATCAAAAACAAATCTTGTACATCATAAAGATACATGCTATGTTTACATGCAGTTTTGAATATGGTTTCAGTTTGCAGTCAAAATTACATGAAACTGTTTACATATAATTTTCAAAACAAGTCTATAGATTGGTTTTAAAATAACTTGGGCGCATGCGCATTAGGGTGATGTGACAGTTCCTCATCGCTCCAAATACTTCGTCTTGCTATTATTATTATTTTTACATCGTACATTTGAAAAACATTAGTTATATTTGGTCAATCCTAATTGATACCTCGTTTTTCTTGCTAAATAATGAGTTTTATTTAAATCGTCACTAAAGTGCATAAAAATCGTCATTAAAAACTTAAAAATCGGCAATAAAGTAATACCTTTGAATATATAATACATATAAGAACGGCAACGCATATGGCCTAGCAAGATACTATATCTGTTTCTTTTTATTCACAAAATTATTATAGATAGCTAGTGACTCCTACCACAAAACTATGAACTACGGTAAATCGTGCTGACAACATTGCCAGATACTATTTGTTAGAGGTATTCAATAATCAATAATTCAAAAATATTTATTTATTTATTTATTTATTGAAATTCGGACTCTCAACAGGACAAAAGTCCCAATTAAAGAAAGTCTCAAGTACAAAATGAGTACAAAACCATGAATTAAAAATCAAACATATGAAGAAAAGTAAGATAAACAATTAAATATACATACATTAATACAAAAATCTACTTAAACAACGTTTAAAAATAAACAATAATGTGGAAAACATATCCCGAAAATTGAATTTAGTATTTATTTCATTAAATGTATTACTTATTCAAATAACAGGAGAATTAAGAAATGAATTTTACAGCGACTAATGGAAAACAGATTATGATACCTAGAATTATGGCTACAAATTTTGAAATTAAATTTGGATAGAAGGTATGGCGAGTCTATAGAATTATTAAAGAGTTTATATAGAAAAGTGAGGTCCTTAAGTTTTCATAATAACCAGATAATATATTTTGAATCTTCAATGTACATGTATACTTGTTTTACAGTAGCAAACTTAAAAACCTTTTTTTAAAATCTTAACTTGCTGTTCTAGCTATGTGGCAACACTGTGCAACATCCACCTATTATGTATTTTTTGAACTTTTTGAAATAATTCGTATACGGAGGGATAGATGGCACCTTCTCTCGAAATATTTAATCTAAATGCATTACGTAGCCGTTCTTATATGTATTATATATTCAAAGGTAATACATTATACGATTTCATGCAAATGCAGTGTTGCCTACCTTATGACAATTATTTTACATGTAAGATAATTTTAGCATGTGTACGATGTACAATAGCAAATTTATACGTAAAATGAAAAAAAAATATGTGTAAGGTGAGCGAAATAAATAATTCCGATGAAGAAGTTTGAATTAAAAATTAATTTTGAGTGTTCTTTACGATAACTTCAATGTCCGGAAGCTAGCAACAGTGAGTGGCAGGCTGACAGATACAATGTAAACCTAACCTATAAATATTCCTTTCATTTCCACAATTTTCTATATCAAATAAAATATCATATGCACCTAAGCACTGAATTTCATTTTTATCACTCATATGCTTTATTCTCCTCAGCCTTACGGCCTCGGTAGAAAAAATCACATATAATTAATGAAGCTACTAGTTATAAAATTTGTCAAATTTTCATTTTATAGAACTTATTAAAGAAAATTATATCACTATGGCTTATTATTACCCATAACTAAGTCTGTTAATCTATTATCACGTTACGAGTTCTCAAAGTTGTCGATAGCTACAGAGTGATGGAGAATGACTGAAAGATCCGTTTCGTTCTGATTTGTTGTTTGCCGCATCGTTGTGATTTGTGATAATGAAATACGATTGACAGATTGCATTGGCGTACATATTTCCACTTATTTTCATCATTCCTTACAATACAAAAAATATGCTTCCAAAATAAACCTGCTATGTTCTTCCCTAAACACAATTCTAACGTAACGATTTTAATAAGAGTTTAATTTTAAAATATAAAACAATGTCAAAAACTTCAAAATACGTGATGCTGTTAACTATACTTCATTTTACGTAAGAAAATATAGATGGCGCTTGAGGGCCGATCATTTTTACATGCATTAAATAAATAATTTAAATCCGTGAAACCAAGCTTTGTCAATAATAAATATTTTTATCTATTAAAAAGTCCAAGACCTGAATATTAAAAATTACAACAAAACATGCATAAATTTCACTTAATTCTGTAAATTTTATTTGATAAGTGACAATTGACGGGTGATATTTTTTTCATTTTTGTGAAATAGGTTTAAATTCTGACCAATCAAAGAGCAGAATTTATATCCCTATCCAAACCAACGCTATTTTCTTAAGTGAAATGGATTACAGTGACTTTTCCATTTGTCGGTAATATGGATTACATAATTTGAGATTGCCGATATTTGATACTATTTTTTTCCGTGGAAGATATTTTGATCATAATTAGAACTTTTTCAAGTCACGTGACTTTCAATCGTTCTGGATTAGTCTGATAAAGGTGACGCTTTTGTGCTATTGGAAATAATTTTCAAATTTGATGTCGGTTAAATTCAAACATTTAACTCTCACTTATAAAAATAAAAATAACATCACTCTAGAAGACTTAATTGAATATATAAGAACCCGATTAAGTACCTTGAGCACAATTTCTTTCTCAAGGCAAGAATGGATGAAAACGTTAAGGATTACGCATGAAATAAAAAAAAATCAGTAACATATTGTCTGCTCAATCGTTGGAAATTTGTAATTTCCATCTGCGATCGAGCGCTTTGAAGAAAGAATTTAATTTGGGGAATAGGTATCTCGTGAAATAATATTCGTGGGTGTTGAATCATTGCTCGGAGCCAGCGCAGGTGAAATTGCATTTCATCGTGATTCTAAGAGAGCTGCAATTTTAATGTTTTCAGGCCAATGCCTCATGCAACCAGCAGCTTCAGCAGCGCAAAACGACCAACGAAACATTACATTTGTTATTTTCCACTTGCTTTATTTGTATTCTGTCGCGATTATGTGCTAAGTGTAGTCGTGATAGATGATAACAGGGCAAAGCTCCAGACTACAATCATTATTGAAAACATCATCAAAGAAAAACTATATTGGAATGAACCGAGACCAATCAATCAAACAGAATAATTTATTATTGCGATATTATTTTTACATCGTTAAACTTGTAACATATTCATTACAAACTTTCTGACTTTATTGTACTCGTACTTACCTTTTTACCTCTCGCTAAGAGAGGTATTGCATTCATGCTAAAAATCGCATATCCAGATTTTATTGAATAAGCACGTTTTAAGGTCCCTACAATCCGATTTTAACATTTTTACGATGATGTCTGTGTGTGTGTGTGTGTGTGTGTGTGTGTGTGTGTGTGTGTGTGTGTGGATGTGTGTGTGTGGGATGTTGGAAGGACGGTTACTCAAAAACTATAAGACTTAAAATTTGTTTAACAACGTATTTCCCTATCGGACATTCATGGGAAGATCTGAAAAGGTTTTGGTAATAATTGGACAACCGGAAGTAGAAGATTCTTGAAAAAAAATCTTCTAAATATTATTTTTTGAAAATTTTTCGTGGTAATATTAAAGAAAATTAAATTCTCTATCTGATACATTTAAATATTTTATTATATATTCCATAGATTTAGAGATAAAAGAAGTATAATATATAAAATAATCTGTTGTAATAAATTTGACAGCCGAAAGAATGCCATGAAAAATAGTTGATAATTTAAATTATTTGTAACTGACAGATAAATGTCAGTGTCAGAAATAATGAGTGATGAAAGAAAAATGTACTTGGAGAATCCCTTAGTTCTTGATCTGTGACTATTATGGAGATGACAAGTCTAGGTTGAAGGACTTAAATTTGTTTCAAACATTATGAGACAATGTACACCAGTACTATAGACTAGAGTAACTTTGAATTGCGAAAAAGCTATCAAATTCTTCTCAAGTAAGTTGTAAATATTGACAAAATTACACATCGATATAAGAATAATCGGAGTGCAATCTATCCGTCACTTTATTAAAGGGAATTAGTGTTATTTAGATATAACATGTATGAAAAAATAAAATGTAAAAGAAGATATGTAAGAATAGATGCACAATCCATATATACATTTTAGACCGCCCAAAATTAATGTTTTTACTAGAAGAATATGAAGAGAAAGTAAACAACGTTGTTCGAATTGAAAATTGCAGTTACCAGCCTAATATTTATATACGGTAAATTCTACTTTGTAATTCATTGTAACATAATTTATGGTAAAATATCTTCATGTTGAGACATGCTATTATTGAATAATAAAGAAGTTTATACGTCATAGATTTATATGAATATATTATTTGTATTTATAAAAATATTCTTTGCTTTATGCATACAGCCAGGTAAAATATACGGCGAGAGGTTATGTGCTGGCCACATCAGATTTTTATGAATGCATTAGTTCAATACAGATAATTGCTTGGTACGCATACTTAATTTTTAAATAGAAAATTGTTTTACAGATTTTATTACTATAACTTTGAAAATCCATTAAATATCCAGAAAATATATTTTTTTTTATGTTTCGTTGAATCAAAGTTGACAATCTACATTATTTATTTTCAAGAATGATATATTGAGAGTTATACTCGTAAATACGTTTATATTATAAGCGGGCGCAATTTAGCTTTTATCGCCCGAGGGCCTATAAAGTTGCCAAGCTGCAGCTATTCAAACATCAAAATCGTGAATAAATATCAGACAATACAATACATTTGATAAATCACATTTTTTTAACTCCGCTACTCGCAAAAATTTTCATTTTCGTATGCGTTTGTTGACTTCTGTGGAACCAACTTGCCCTGTGCAGCTTCAAATTCATCCGATATTTCTTTTGAATAATCGATATCTCTAATTTTCATTTGACACTAAATTAAAATTGGTTATAAACAAACTATATAGCTAAAAACCACGGGCACCACGGCATACTTAAAATTCACAACACCAGCACTGGTTAGCACAACGATACCAAATATATAGGATGATTAATCGGTTTGTTCTTTTTTAATAACTCGATTGCTTTAAACATTATGATTTTTTTTTCAAAGTTTATTTTACATTAAATTATCTATAAATCTAGAAGAAATATAATGACGAATGATTAAAATATTACATTTTTATTAAATACATAAGGCTTGCATGCCATTATTTTTATTATAGACCTTTCAAATTTAAAGAAAATAAATAAATTAAATATTTCATATATTTCAATACATTTCATTATTATACTTTTATTTCATATTATCAGATAAGCCTAATTCAAAAAATAGTATTGCAAAGCCTTCTTTATTCCATAAAAATTTAATATTTTAAATCATCGCCATTGAATTTTTTTAATAATATAACATATGAATGTTTCTATTAGCAAATTTCATGTATATTTGAAATTTGAATAAATATATAGGAAGTGCCATTTAAAAATATAAAGTTACGTACGTAGTGTAAAAAAAATTATATTACAGATTTTAAAAATATAAACTTTGTTTGATTTTTTTTCCATAATATTTAAAATACCCGAGTTATTAAAAAAGAAATACCTATGAATCACCTTGTATACCAACTGAATCTTGAATTTCGAGAACCAAAATCACGAGCATAATCAAAATTATAGCACTCGGAAAATTTAAAGATCTCCGCTACGCGTCAAGCTTTAAACATTCCCACGTGCTACAATCTTTTGATTATGCTCTTAATACATAAATAATTATATATTAAGGTAAGTATCTTTTTTTTTTGATAAGTTTGCTTATTTTTTTTGCCAACAGCTATTCAATAACTGTTAATATCTACACATTTTATATTTGATGAATAAATATAAGTATGAAAATATACCGAAATAGTTATTTACAATCCAAGGGCGGGAACGTTTGGGGCAAGCTCGCGCCGCCATAGAACGATTCCGGGAACCAAGTTCACGCACGCGGTTTGTACAATATTTTTTTTGCTAAAAGTATAAAACTAATAATTAGTAATTTTTATACAAATACTTTTATTTATTAAAACTTTATGTAGCTAATTTCAGAGTGATGTATCAAATTTAAATTCCAATTAATTATTTTAATGTTTATTTTATGTAATCATGGTATGTAAATAACTATTTATTATTTACCAAGTATTTCACTTATACATAAAATATAGAAAAACTTAATAAACTTATAAAATTTCTTATTATTTTGTTACACTTTATATCACATTTGTTGGTTATGTTTTACCGTTCCCGGGTACTCTGTTTTGCCGACTACTGCCGAGAAAAAATTATTGCCAACATTGTGAATCAAATGCACTAAATTCATTATTTTAAAATTAAAATTCCTTCAATATTCCACCATTTTCTCTTATTATTAGTAAGCGTAAGAAACTATACTTTTTAATTATAACTATAGTTCTTTAAGAAATGCTTTAGAAATTGGAGTGTTTTTTTTCAAAATTTCCCAGTCTCTTATCTGGTGGAGACCTGGGAAATTGACTTTTCAGACGTTGCTTAGGCGACGCGAAATAACATATTTCATTTAGAACTTTTTTTTAGTAGGTACCCTACAAGCTATTAAATTTTCAGCTAGCTAAGAATGAAAGAATAATTGTGCAAAATATAATAGTACGAGTATATCTTATCCCGTAAGAAGCATAATATATCATCATTAATCTGCCGATATATTCTGAGATTTCTCGGCGAGTTCTCACTATATTTCTAAAGTTTCCACTCTGCGCTTTTAAACTAAAAAGTCTATATTTGAAATCCTGTATCGCGTATCTTGTTATAAATCTTAATAAAGTCAGGTAGGAATGAAATAGTGTCTCTGCGGTTTAATAAGAAAAGAAAGGCTGCTTTAACTACATTTATTACATCATTCGTATCTAGATTAAATATACGGCATGTCGCAAGATATTCAGTCGGGGCGCGAACATGATTTACAACACGAAGAAGGAATTGGACTGGGGAAGATAACCACGTAGATTATTACACGTACGCAGAAATATTTACGTGTGAAGGAATTTATGAAGAACAAGAAGTATTAATATATCGATTAATTATTCTGAATTAAATTGCAATGCACATAGAATTGAGGAATGTCTTTAACTTATGTGTCTTATTAGAAATAAGTTACTGCGCGCTACGTATGTCCAATTATTCGTTATTGAGTTATACATATTCTGTTTTAGGAGAATGGAATATTAATTATTCACAATCATTTTAGTAATATGTTGATTCCTAATCTTTTAGAGATTGGGAAATACGTTATTTTTATCTGCAATGATAATCTCTTGGGTTGGAAATGACCGCTAACGCGAGAATGTAGGTTATGACTGCGGTCTTTTTTTGAAATTGAGATAATCAAAGAATAAACTTTCTATAGCTTACTTAGAGTTTTACTAAACTATTTAGCATCCTTAAAAGTTCTTGATCTATTTCTATGAGAATATAATTCATTAGTCACGTGGTATGTTTTCCGCCAATCAACATTCAGGATCTCCCTAGTTACATGTCTATCACAGCGATGATAAAAAACAAAGAAATTATCACCTTATTTATAGTCGTTACTAAGGGATTTGTTTTCTTTATTTACGACATTGACAGTTAATTTTGAGTATAAACTCCGATATATTAAATAAAACACGTAAGTACTATGTTTTAATACATTATGAATATGTATATCAAAAGTTAGGTTAACATAATGTGTTACAAAAATTCATTATATTCTCTCATTAAATATAAGTTCGTGATATGATTAATAATCGAAGATATTGCTCGTGAAACCGAAGCAGCACATTTTATCTGCAGCTCGGTTTCACTCGAGAATATCATCGATGATAATCATATCACTTGTTATATTACGTATGATTATAATTATTAGTTTGAAGTTATCATTGGTAGATGAAAAATGAAAGAATATTTATAAAAAATACCTACGTTTAAAATCAAATACTTGTAATGTTTTGACAGGTTATGTAATTACAAATTTTACATTTTTTAAATGGGGGTTAAATTTCTTGACTGCGTTGTAGATTAGGTGTTTG
Organism: Harpalus rufipes; assembly: GCA_951394225.1. Classification (NCBI taxonomy): domain Eukaryota; kingdom Metazoa; phylum Arthropoda; class Insecta; order Coleoptera; family Carabidae; genus Harpalus; species Harpalus rufipes. The sequence continues at coordinate 16,579,919 of OX596277.1, forward strand.
TAAAAATAAATGCTGTATGACTGATATTTCGAGTATTGTTCACACCTGATTTATAATTAAAAAATTGTTAGCAAAAACAACCTGTCTATTTTTTTGAACTTGAGATAATCAAAGAATAAACATTTCTAACTTCCTTACTTTTTATTATTTATTTAATATTAGAAAATTATTTACTTTGATGTTCAGAAATAAAAAAATGAACATTGACGAGCAATTTATATGATAATTAGATATTTTTATTTTTTAAGAAACGCTCAATCTTTAAAATATAATAACTTGTAATTAAAATACTTTTTGCTTGAAACAGTTTTACAAAACTGTTTGGCATTCTTGAAAGTACATGTGGCTGTATGTATAACTTAGATTGTCAAAAAATTAACTATACTTAGTTGTTTATTCCTAGAGCTCATCAATTTTTAGTTTAGCTATTTTTATATATGGTAATAAACTTTACAAAGACGATATTAAGCCATTGTTTACACATACAAAACTAAGCTGGTAGCTGAGTAATAATCGTATCTGTACGGTAATATTATTATTACTGTACTGACATGTCAACAACATTCTACAAAATGAAAATAAAATAATATAAAAGTACAATGCTCTTCATTATATATTTTCAAAATTCGTAAAATAAAGAGCACATAAAATTGTATATACCATCAAAATTTTACTTTGACACCCTATATATTTAATATCCCTTAAAGAAAAAAGTTATTTAGAGAAAGAAATTAAATTGGCGGGACCTAATATACTGATCACATTAGTTTAAAAACCATACTCATATCTATCTATAAATCATTATCAAAATACGATCAAAAAGATTTTAAATTGATACAAATCTTGATGTATATTAGTGGATTAACAAGGTAATATTCAAAATTGTTTAAAGTTTAAAAATGTATATTCAAAAAAACAAAAAAAAAATATACAGGTATGCAATGAAAAATCTAATAACAACGATAATAAATTATTAACAGTTGCGGATACCTTAAAGGGTACAAAAAAAACAACTTTGCAATAAAAAATAGAAACAAAATATCTAAGAGCAAAAGTGAAAATCGCAGTTTGCTAGGACAATACTTCTTGAGATATTTGACCGCGAATATGTGACAGAGTAGCGTGTGACGTCAGACTGACACGAGTCGATTGAGCTAGTCCCTTATATATGAGCACGGTTACGTAGTTTTGGTTGTGTAGTTCTTACAAGGTTTATTAAAACATAATATATTCTTTGTAATTTGTTTGAACATGCCTAATTGCTTTGTAGTTGATTGTAATAACAACTTAAAAAATTCAACCGTAACATTACATAATATTTCACCGGAAAGAAAATAATCTCCAACGATATAATGATTGAAATAATTGTGTCAATCGGAAGAATTTTACTCCCAATCATTACCATATAGTGTACAGTTTACATTTAAAAATCGATAATTTTGAAAATAAATATGTAAAGGACTTATTATCAAATTTTAATTGTGTCTTGAAAGATTTAAAGAGTAAATTTAAAACTTTATTTTCAAAACTTTCGTGTAATGCAATACATAATATATTCTCAAATCTAACATTTGTTATTATTTTGCTTTCCCAACAGTAAACACATTTCCGAGAAATAGGCATTTGTACGCCATTCGTACAATGCACCAGTTGACATTGATTAGCCGTTCAATATTTGTTTCATTTGGAATTCGAAATTTATTCTTCGATTTTTTTCTCACTTCCTCCTTGATATATTTAGGTTCGAAACCGAATTGTGGATAATTTAACTATTATATTGAAGGTAGAACACACGTAATAATTACAAAGGCACGGAGATTGCTTCTGTTTAAGATGTACACGCATGTACTGCCAATGCCGGCTCGGCTGGCTGATGTCGGTATGACGTCACAAACGGTGGACTTGTTTTTTAAAACAATTATAATTCTTCAATCTTTAACAATAGAATATGCGGTTTGAAAATTTGATTTTAGAATTGTTCATGTTACAATTTTTATTTTTTGGTTTACACCTCCTTTAAAAGCTCAATATCAAATTTTAAGTTATGTTCAAGTTTAGACAGATGTAAAGAATACAAATTAAGTTCAATTAAATATATAACGAAATTTTGAATTTTTCCTTCTTATTTTACAAATATTCAATACAATTCATCCAAATAAATATAACATTTTGAAACGATCTTTCATTTATGAACAAAATTAATAAATAAGATTCCCATTTCAATAATATAAATCCAACATCATGTCCGTATTAATGTATGTAGAAGAAGACACATATTCATATGAATTTCAAATATAAATTTCGTATTCAGTTATCGTTCCGTAATTAAAAACGTAATTAAAAGAGGATACTCTGTATCGCTTTTTGTTAATGAACAAAAAATTCTTGCAAAGATAATCTTTCCATGATACTATGTAATACTCGTAGTAGGCTTGAGAAAAGCATTCATTAGTATTACCTTTATAAAAAATCTGTTGGGGCCAGCACAATACCTCTCGCCATTTCCATTTTATATTACGTAAGTATCGTATTTAACAATTCTTCTATTCTTTTTAAGCAGGTATTTCGTTTTTTTTTGTTATAATTCAAAAAAATTCTCCTACTCTTTTAAATATTCGAGATTCTGCCAATTCATTGACGGAATTGGTAATATTTATTTATTTTTCGTATACAAATCATATATACATGTATAGTCAAATTTTTGAAAGATGTCCGATCAAGGTAATCTACGAATTGTATGAATTCAGATTTTTGCTCCGCCCATTCTGACAAATTCAGTAGTGTCGTTTGCTTAGTTTCTATAAGGGTACATAAGATACTACTGTTATTTTATTATTATAAAAATATATGTTATAATAAAAGCATTCAAATTTCAAAAAATAAATCAACTGGTAGGTTTACTAGCAAATGTAAAACCAAATATGTGAAAAATAATATACTGACACAATGTCAGTGTCAGTGATACTGAGAGAAAATAACGTTATTCGTACGGCTATGAATCAAGGTAATGTATCTGAATTAAAATATAATCTTACGTTACGACGAAAGTATTATCAACAACGAGCATCGTTTTAAAGTGGAATGTCCTAACTTACTCGAAACATATGAATTTTTGAAAGACAAGCGTGTTATATCCATCCTTATCGCACACGCATATAGACTGCAAAGGAGAGAGATAAATGTATTCCAATTTGTTAATTCGTTCATGATACAAATAACCTTGATCGGACATCTTTAAATAATTTTACTGTAGTTATGAAAAATACATAATACGGGATTGATGATATTTATTAAGATATTTAAGATATATAGGTATAGTTCATCTAGGGATCATTTTCCGAAGGCTCGTTATCGTTTTATTATGGGTGCACAATAGCTAAAACCGCAATGCCAAAATATTTCGGTCCGTACAGTCGACCAGTTCAGTATTTGCAATGCAGGTATATATTTTACGCCCAGTATTCGACTGTAGACCAAGACTGCACTTTCCAAATTTTCTAAACCGATTACCAGGGCTGTATTATAAAACCGTTATTTGTGGCTATGTAGGTATATAAATAGGTGGTGAGTTTAATTATTTGCACTTGTCATTTGTACCTCCTAACTAGTGTAGGCTGAAAGTGTTTTTTGTTTTGTTAAATTAAATTCAACAGTCAACAACGTTAACAATGTTTCGCCCGTGGGAAGAAAACGAAGAATTAGAATTAGAATTATTTTTTTTACTATTTTGGAAAGTAAAATGTGTGAAATAAAATATTTCAAACCCCTACTCAAATTTTTCATTACAGCCCTGGCACATGCCAGGCTATTTGGACCCTCTATTGTGCTGCCGTAATAAAACGATATCGAGTCTTCGGAAAATGATCCCTAGACGAACTATACCTATAATGATAAATATTTGTACTCAAGGACAAGATGGTAAAGCCGGAACAGGCAGAGTGCCTATCCTAGAAGGACATAAGAAGAAGAAAATTTAATTAAAAATACAATAGGAAATATTAAATGTACTTCCCAAAAAAGGCTTTCAATAATGTTGCTTTTTGACACTGACATCTGTCTGTCAATTACAAAACAGTGACATTAATTACAATAAATTATTCTATATATTATATTTTTTATCTCTATAAATGTAAAGATATAATAAAAAATTTGAATGTATCAGATTGAGAATATAATTCCTTAGTCATGTGACATGTTTTCCGCCAATCAACATTGAGAATCTCCCTAGCTACAAGTCTGTCACAGCGATAATAAAAAACAAAGAAATAAACACCGTATTTATAGTCGTTACTAAGGGATTTGTTTTCTTTATTTATGACATTGACAGTTAATTTTGAGTATAAAAATAAATAATAACAATAATTCAAACTCCGAAATATTAAATAAAACTCGTAAGTACCATGTTTTAATACATTATGAATATGTATATCAAAAGTTAGGTTAGATTGCAAAAATTCATTATATTCTCTCAAATATAAGCTCGTGATATGATTAATAATCGAAGATATTGCTCGTGAAACCGAAGCAGCACATTTCAACTCGTCTTCGGACTCGTGAAATCTGCAGCTCGGTTTCACTCGAGAATATCATCGATGATAATCATATCACTTGTTATATTACGTATGAGAATTTAATGTTCTTTATTATTTATAATAACATAAATTTTCAAGTCTTAAAATTTCGAAAAAATGTCCTTCCAACACACACATGCACGCACATACGCACGCATACACACAGACGTCATCGTAAAAATATTTAAATCGGATTCTAGGGATCTTAAAACATGATTATTTATTAAAATCTACATATGCAATTTTTAGCATGAATCCAATATATCTTAGCGAGAGGTAAATATCAAGAGTCGTCAAGTCTATGTAGAGTTTCACGGCTTGACTTCATATTCAAGTTACTTGACTTGACTTGAAATCAAGTCAAGCTCAAGTCAAGTAATAGTAGCCGAAAGTCAAGTCAAGTCAAATAGTTAAAATGTCAAGTACTTGAAAAGTCAATTACTTGAAAAAATCAAGTAATAATTTTAATTACCAGAAAAATCAAGAAGTTCTTCAAGACTACATTTCATTTTCATATACTTCCTTATGTTTTATAACAATATCAGTAATACGAGTATACCTTGAAATATAAACTTTTATTCATAAAAATAAATCATACATTCAAAGTTAAAAATAAAAAAAAGATTTAAAAGTGATGGACTAACAAACTATTTATAGTATATGTATTATGGTGGACCTTAAAAGGGTGCAAGTCGAATTTTAACCGGGCCGCCCCCTAAAGTGATTCCAAATAAATAAAAATATACTGGCAATGATTCCGCTAAATTTTTATATTTGACCGTGCCTAAATGCATTTGATTTTCCCCATTTAAATAACATTCGGTTTTGGCACTTTTTGGAACTTTACTTTTCTCCGAGATATTAAGAGGTTTCAAAAATCCATTCATTATTGGAATATATACTAGAATGACCCGAGAATATGTGGACAAAATTGGAAGTCCCAATTATTATTCTTAATTCGAATGGAGTATAGCTTTTTGGGCTTTTGTGCGATAGTTTAACCATCTACAGTTATCTTAATATTAATTATTAGGACCGGGTCATTCTAGTGTATATTTCAATATTGAGTGAATTTTTTAAACCTCTGCAGAAATTTTAACTTGCAGTAGTGAATCAGCACAGCATATGGCGCACCACGCCGTACCACACACAGCTAGATTACGATTCTACTGATTCGTGCGTTTTCGTACATAATCGGTTCGTTATCAAGTAGCTTGAATTTGCTTGAAATTGCTTAATCAAGTCAAGTAGTAACGATAGAAAATCAAGTCAAGTCAAGTAATGAATTTTTGAAAAGCTTGATTTTCAAGTCAAGTCAAGTAATTTACAAAAATATCAAGCTACTTGACTTGCTTTGACATACATAAAATACTATGTGTATAAATAGAACAATATTTGGGTATAGTGCTATTAAATATACTCAAATATTGTTTCATTTATATATTATGAGTTATGTAAAATTTATCTACATTTGCCAGACAGAAGCGCTAGCTTGCTGTAAGATTAACGGGAGGGTTGGGAGTGGGTTCCAAATAGCAATTGGGGGCAGATCTTATGCCCGACGTGAAAAGAAAATCAAATAAATGATTAAATTATGAACAGGCCTCCAATTCCTATCTCAGGCGCCAGCCCTAGAAAAAGGATAAGTCTGAGTTAGGGCTCTCAAACAAAAAATAGACAAATTAGAAACAAGAAGTTATTTACATACTAATATCTATCGAATAAGTTCCCCACCGAGACACAAAACCTGACCCCGCCATGCGGAAATTCTGCCCGCGTAAGCTTTTGATGACCCTGAGAGTGAAATTTCGACCGGTGACGTAGAAGCTGCAGGTGATCGCTGAAAATCCTGGTATAGGATAGCCTTTTAAAGCCATTTTGGGCTCTCGTTAGTAGAAGTTCGGAGTAAAGGTCTTGTTGGAGCACACTAGTACGTACCATTAGACTGGATTCGCGTCATGGACAAAATACTCGATATCTCGTCTCCAAAATGCACAATAAAAAGGGAAACCCCCAATCGTCCAGCCAATTAAATCTCAAACCAGTCCAAAGCTGTCAACCTAGTCAAAAGGAAGCGTCCCCAATTAATCATTCTCACAACAGGAAAAACAAAAGGGAAAAGGAGGACGGGTCAATGTCACAAGGAACCAGTACGCAGAATTACTGCAAAAATTGCTCTAGCAAAATCTAAAAGGTGGCCTAAAACATCGGGACAATTAGAAGTTCCAGGAAAGGGAATTCTGCCGCATAGATCCGGTTGAATTTGAGCGATGGCATTGCTTATGTTGCCGTTAAGGGCATCGGTTGATTTCGGCTTATTGGCATAGATCTGCGCCTTCAGGAAATCCCACAATAAAAAGTCAGCGGGGTCAAATCGCACGATCTTGGTGGCCGTGGCCGATTCACGTAACCTCTGCTAGAGATAACCATACCCTCAAATCGTTCATGCAGAATGTCCATCGTGGCGTCCGCTGTGTGGCACGTAGTGCCGTCCTGCTGGAACCACGTGTCGTCTACCTCCATTATGCTTGTTAACATAGCCATTCATCCAAAAATGCACCTCGTCGCTAAAGATGATTTTTCGGCAAAAATTGGGGCCTCTCCAAACGCTCCGAAGCCCAGTCACTGAACGAACGTCGTTGTCTATGGTCATTAAATTTGAGCTCCTATGGGTCAGTTGACCTTGTATGGGTGAAGGCCCAAGTCCCGAAGCAAAATTCGCCAAGTTGAAGTCTGCGAAAGGCCGAGTTCATGTGCATCGGGTTCGCCTGCACACTTTCACGGACTGCAGCAATGTTCGGTTAATCTGGCGTTCCTTTCACATACGGGTGTTGGCTGATTGTTTACCGAACCGGTCGTCTCGAATTTGGCCACCAAACTTTGGAGAGTCGACTTTGAAGGGCCAGCGCGTCTGCCGTAAAAAGGGCGCAACGCGCGCAACGTTTGCACTAACGAACACTCATTTTGATAATAAAGTTTTATCATTTGGACGCGTTGTTCAATCGTGTAACTTGCCATGGTGATTTGGCATCTATGACAATAAAAAATAACAGATACGACAGACGCCACAAAAACAACATGACCGCCACAAGCTGCCAACATCGACCCGTCCCAATTGAAAAACCTTTTATAATGAAGCTTTGGAAATTGGTATAGCCATTATAACGAGACTCACAGAATCTTCTGTATCAAAACTACTACTTTCTGATAATTCTGTCGTTGTTTCCGCTTTTCGCGTTACACCCGGTACCTACGAGCCTTTTCCCACATAAGTTGGCCCGCCCGTTTAAATTTCATTTTATTTAGGTAGGTACCAAATAATAAATAATATAAATTGTCGTCAAATATTATTATTATTATTACAAGCATTTTTTTATCGTTCCAATGACAGCAATAGGTATGTTTTTTAATATTTTTTTCACGACCACATAAGAAATACATTGTGTCCACACGATTACCTTATCTAGATGCGAAAACTAACAATATCGTTCATGTATCAGAAAAATCATAACACACTATTGTGTTATTATAATGCATAGGAGTTTCGCCAACTAAATCATATAAGTGATAAAATACAAAATTTATTCCTTTTATTTATAATAATAATTGGTACGATAATTACACATTTACAAGGTACTTATAATACTGCCACGCTCGACAGTACACTTCCGTCTTACTTTGAATTATTTGACATTTGATTTGAGGTTAGAACCGATCAAACATATATAAAACAATGAATACATGGTTAAAACAGTACTATTATACATTGAAAATTATTTGTAGACACAACATGAATGTTATTATCACAAAAATGGATTGGAATTACATTCGTCTATGTCTGTGGAATTTACACCACCGAGTGTCATACAGATGATATGTGACAACAAATCATGTGATTGTTACATTCACACTCGTTATAAAATGATCATCTTTCTTATTATATTCTGTATAATTAACTATTATTGTTTTAATGCAAAAGTAAATAATACATAGTTTTAAAACAGTTCAAGAAAAACTGAAAAAAGAAACGAATTTAAGTCGAAGATTTTGAGCTTTTTGCAATGGAATGTCTAAAATAAGTAAAATGGTAATTTATAATAAAAAGCGATGTTATCCAATATTGATAAATAATATTAAATCTTTATCACAAAATTTCATTATAAATAAATAGTAAAGATGTATTTAATTATTATTACTGATTTTGTTCGTTGTCATGATAAATAAATTTATGACAAGTGACCTAACTGAACTGGGAAGGGGCTCGTATAGCCAATGATATGCATAATCTAAATGGAATTTGAAGAATTATTAGTATTGCTACCATCTATGTCGCATTAATGGTTATTGTAATGTTTTATTTATTATCTTAATTTTTTGTTGCAGACTGACAGCAACGGAAACATAACTATATAGAAAAATGAAGTGTTTTGTCCTTAAATGTCTCCATTTTAATAGAATCCCTCCCTCTTCCTTCCACCTGGGGACGCTTTTCCGCAGCTTTGTAAGGCCGCACGTTGAGCGTCGCGGACAAAAGAAATTCAAGTTTCTTACAAGTTCCTGGCCATTGCTCGTCCCCGGGCAGTTGTTTTGTGACGACTACACACTACAGGACTACACCACGTCACCTTTCTAACCCCATTCCACACAAGGAACAAGAGAAAGTCGTCACCGCTCACTAGATAGGGGGACATTGTTGGAGGAATTAAAAATTTACAAAAGGGTAGATTAACAAGGCTTGAATTGTATTTTAAATTTTGATTACTCTAATGTCTCCAGAGTAAACTACAAAAGGTTGGTCTGAAGCTAACATTCAAAGTCTTTTAACCAAAAACGATTAACATTATCCAAGTGGTTCTTAATTTACTATAAACTATTAGGTGCGCTAAATCCAAGTATTCGATAAAAGTTCTAGATGTTGAAGGAAGGAAAAAGAAGTATGTACACAAAATGAATTATTTTTTAAAAGTATTTTTTTTTTGTGTTGTGATTTGTAATGAGATTATGGTCTGTCAATGCATGATTATTTTATTTTTCGTTTCGAATGTTATATTTTGTGTATTTTGTTGTAAGGAGAAAGACCCATTTCTACACTCAATTTCATTTTAAAATGGAGAAGATGGACCTTGACAGTTAACTAATATCTGGAATCATAATCCGTTCACAATGAAAAATTATAGTTTCTAGAATCTAGATCATCTCCGAATAGCACGCATCTATCCTAAATCGTTCTTTTTAAAAGAGGATAAATGATCTTCTACTATCCATTTTCTTCGTCCCCGCCCAAACGAAGCACCACTATTGAAATAGCATCAAACAGATTCTGAACTGGACCCCGAATGTCAAGTTAATGTGATTTGAGATTAAAATAACAGAAATAGAAGTAATTAGTTTGATTCAGCAACAGAAACATTATATGTATCATATTTAATTTAATTACCTATATGCATACTTCATTTGTCGTTATTGTAAACTCGGTATGCGTTTTGACCAATCACAGAACAAAATTCTTTTACCTTTCTAAATATATTAGCAGTTTGACCAAATCTGAACGAATCGGAATAATTATCTCCAACAAAAAAATAAAGCTCAAACTTTCAAATTACTGTTAATAAAGCTTTGCATATATTTTTAAAATAGCCTTCATTATTTTTCACCCAATAACTCGCTAAGAATTTAAAAAAAATACTACACAATTTTATTCAGTTAATTGACAGAGAAATATGAAATTATGCTTTTATTCTAAATATTTGAATAAAGCTCCGTAACACTTTCCGGCTTTCACAGGATGTTACTTCTTATGTGAAAGTAATTATAATTTTCGTACAATGGATGAGTCTAAAGACGTTTCCGTAACGTTTGGATTAATAATGGGCATTACCTACTACGATACTATAAATGTAAATGATCACATTTCCACTTCCTACACCGATGTATTCTGTTTAGATTTTGGCATGGGTTAGATATAGATGTTTGTTTGCGTCTTTATCTTCTCATCTCCATCAACAAGGATTAAGGAAAACAATGGTTATGAGAAAAGCTGTCTCATATTCATCTATCTTCTAATACCTCTTCAACACAGGATTGGGTCAAGGTTCTTAGATAAATATAACCTTAGTTTATCCTGTTTTATAAATAAAAGTTGTAACAAAGAAAATTTATGACGTCAATCCCGATGTATCTATCTTAGTTATTTTTGTTATATCAATAGTACTGGCAGTTACCTTTTATGATATTAATTCCTGTAATTCGAATGTGGAGTATTTCATTTACATAGTTGCTTCTGATAATTCACTTTATTTGCAACACTAGAAATAATTCATATGAAGCAATCTTTTAATTTCTTTGTTTGAATTGGGTCACTGTATTTCATTAACCTTCAACCTAGAAGAAAATAGTGCTAGTTTCCAGCTTGAAGTAGCAATACGGTATATATATACATATGTGACATTTAAAGTGATTGTGTAGTGATGTGAAATAAAAATGTGTAATAATTATTAAAAAATATATGTCAAGGAATTGTTAAGGACCTACCCGAAATAAGGAGTTTATATGAAGATTCTAGCAAATAACAGAACAGAATAGGATTCATTTTCAGGCAGTAAATCAAAATTGGATAGAATAAAGGAACACTTCACCTTAACATAAGATGATTGAAATGATCAGCATTAAATTCAACTACATAATAAGTAAAGAAAATATTAAATTTAATATTTCAGGTATAAATATGATGGATTCCACTGTCACTTCTCGTTGAAACATTTTGTAAAAAATATAGATAAAAATACTCGGTATATGTTTCAAATTACTTAATTATTTCTATTCAGGTATATTTTATCTACAGTGCTTAAGGACTTTTGTGGGCAATTTCTAGACTGTGATGTGAATTAGGTGTTAACAATTATTCGAAAGTTCAGTCAAACACCATTTATTCTTACTATACCAATGTAGGGCCTGAGTTTCATTAATTTCCTTACATTTTATTTAAATTCCTACAACTTGCTACATTATTATTGGTGTACAGACGATCAATAGGAGTCCGTATCAATGATGTCACCAGAATCCTTACACAGGATATTTCCGGTTATTTTCCGTATTATTAGTTGTCGTATTTTAGAGCAAATGGATGTGTATGCTCTTTGAATTTTTTGTACGATGTTTAATAAATTAACTGAATGTTTTGTACGAATGTATTCTGTGTACATAAATTGTAACAATCTGTACGATCTTACTGTGTGATAATGTCATTGTTATTTTGTATTACACTTTTGTTATTTAATTGTTGTAGACCCTGAAGAACGTGCAAGGGTGCACCGACATGTTGGTGTAGTAAGAATGAATGCTGTTTGACTGAACTTTCGAGTAATCGTTAACACCTGATTTATATTTTTGTCACTTCTCACTCAAGTTGCACTTTGCACGATGCACTGAGTAATTATCAAAATTCAAATTAAAAAGTACAGAAAAGATGGAATACTAAATGATAATGAATAGGATTATGAAAATTTCATTTAAGTGAAACAGACGACTTTAAATTAACATTCAAGTACCGAAACACAGAAATAACAAATAATCTGCAATTGTTAGTTTGAAAAATAAATTATTTTTAAACTGAAAAAAAAGTAAAAAAGCTCTGCCTGCCTAAGTTGTGTTGTAAGTATCAAAGGTTTGCGGAAACGAATAAGTGCAAACATACATCAAATAACATCGCCAAAAAAGATGTACTTCGCTCCAGGCAGGCGCATTAAGGTATTTTTATTTTCCCTGTTCAGAACGCATATATTGTCTGAGTTAATTCACTTACAAAAATAGTAACAGTAAATATAAAATATAAGAGAATGATTCAACACTTCTAACGGAGTATACAGTTATAAGAAAAATCATGTGTATTTTCTTTGGAAGTGTTGAAACTCTATTCTTTGTATTGATTTTATCAATTTAGTTCGGAAGCGTTTAGTTGTCCCTTCGTGGTGATTTCTCGGGTGCGGCAAGTGCATAGGAACTCCCACAATCCCGGCGTCCCTGTAATCCCGCCGGTGGTCCCGTAGGAGTACTAGCACTGTCCAGGGGCGTACTGCAATGTTTGTGTCATGTAATTATACCTAGATTACACAATATTGAATTTGCAATTACTAATTAAATGCAACTACTGAAGATCAATTACGTAATATTGCACCTTGGCGCCTATTCAGTATTGTGACAATAAAAAAATTCTGTGTGAAATATCAATAGGTACATATTAAAAAAGTATTACCTGTAATGCATTTTTACAACAGTGTTGAATAATTGTTAGTCGACGTCTGGTAAACACCGTCTATTGTATAAATGTGTTTTCATTGCCGATATCTGTGAATAAATGCGGGTTGGTATACACGAAACTAGATAATAATAAACTGAACAACATTTAATATAATTTACTGAATAATTTAAATAGTATAATTGTGTAATTGTATTCAAGGACTTATACGACTATAAGAAATGAGGTGGCAGACCAGAAATAAAAATAATAAGTACGTACATACTCAATAAATATATCTCTAGAGCGGGCGCGCCAAGTTTGATAAAGGTCTATAAAATTGTTACTGGATAAAAGGTTTATTTGACACTCAGCTAATCTTTCATTAGAAATGTGGTTACAATATGTTACTAGTGTTTTAACAGTGGCTATAATACAAAACCGTTGGTTCTGGAGGCAGACAGTATTGTTTTAAAAAAAAACACACAATCAGTAAAATTTCATGTCAAAATTATGAAATAGTGCAATCAGAAGACAAATAAAATGGACCAATCGATTTTTATTATTTTTAGTTTTGTACGCCATTTATTTAAAAAATATTATTATATACCTACTATAATATTACGTATTTCATAATTTAACTAAATATAACTTTCAATATGTTATGTTGTTCTACATAGTCATAAAAACCATATTTTTGCTTGCCCCGTGACCTCTATTCTGAGAGGCGCACCCGCTGCAGGGATATAGGTACACTTAAAAGGTCTGTTCGTTTGTCTTACTCTTTCTACTCCATGCGGAAATACGCGTTCGTTTGTCACAGATCATTACTTGAATTTTGTTCGGTTTCAATCGAGTAATTGCTCATCTCTGCTTAGATCATGATTTTCTTACTCCATTTAGAAAGGAGGAGTAAGAAAGAGCAAGCAAGTACTGTGGGTAATTTTCTCAGGTAGGTTGTGTTTAGATCAATCTCAATAATGTGGTTTACGAAACGTCCATAAAGTTAAAAAAATATTTATAGTACGAAAATTTGATTCGAATAAAATATTTTGACATAATTTTCTATACAATTTCTTATGTTATATTTAAATGATCTACTAATAAATAAGTTTAAATTTTTGTGAAAAATATCATCTTTATTGCTATTGTACGACGACATTACAAAATATCATCGTCATCATTTATTATTTCGTTTTCTATCAAAAGATCCAAACATTTGTTTCTTTATGACAAAAATTACGTTCGTTTGTATACGCTCTGAGTAATTGCTCAAATCTGATCTAATCGAATAAGAGAAAAAATCAGAGTACTCCTACATGTTTAGAGTAAGACAAACAGACATAAAGAGTAGCAAGAAATATGCGATACTGAGACACAAATAAAACGAAAATGGTAACATGATCTTCAAACAACAATGTAAAAAAACATGATGCAACAACTTTCAATGTAGCAGGAACAATATAAAAAATATATTAAAATTAAAAACTATCTTAAATATATATATATATATATATATATATATATATATATATATATATATATATATATATATATATATATATATATATAAAATTAAAATTTGGAATCACCGGACTGCCAAATGTGTACCTAATATTAAAATGGTATACATATAGTCACCCATTTCTCAAAATATTACCAGCCCAGAATATCAGCAGAGTAACAAACAAAGAACACCATGCTCAACACTCAAAAACCCCAAAAACCACAATGATATAATTGTTAATTTCTTAACAAAATAAAACATACATTCTCTAGATATACACAATTGTACTTGTAATATGTATGACGTATGTCAAGACCTTAATTAAAAATAAAATAATTAAAATTGTGTATTTTAAAATAGAAATTTATTATTCTATTTTTAAAATATTTAGGCAATATTTTCATTATTGTTTAGTACGTAAAAACTTATGATTTGTTTCTGTTTTAAAAAATCTGATGTGGCCAGCACATAACCTCTCGCCGTATATTTTACCTGGCTGTATGCATAAAGCAAAGAATATTTTTATAAATACAAATAATATATTCATATAAATCTATGACGTATAAACTTCTTTATTATTCAATAATAGCATGTCTCAACATGAAGATATTTTACCATAAATTATGTTACAATAAATTACAAAGTAGAGTTTACCATATATAAATATTAGGCTGGTAACAGCAATTTTCAATTCGAACAACTTTGTTTACTTTCTCTTCATATTCTTCTAGTAAAAACATTAATTTTGGGCGGTCTAAAATGTATATATCTGGATTGTGCATCTATTCTTATATATCTTCTTTTACATTTTATTTTTTCATACTTGTTATATCTAAATAACCTTAATTCCCTTTAATAAAGTGACGGATAGATTGCACTCCGATTTTGTCAATATTTACAACTTACTTGAGAAGAATTTGATAGCTTTTTCGCAATTCAAAGTTACTCTAGTCTACAGTACTGGTGTACATTGTCCCATAATGTTTGAAACAAATTTAAGTCCTTCAACCTAGACTTGTCATCTCCATAATAGTCACAGATCAAGAACTAAGGGATTCTCCAAGTACATTTTTAATTCATTACTCATTATTTCTGACACTGACATTTATCTGTCAGTTACAAATAATTTAAATTATCAACTATTTTTCATGGCATTCTTTCGGCTGTCAAATTTATTACAACAGATTATTTTATATATTATACTTCTTTTATCTCTAAATCTATGGAATATATAATAAAATATTTAAATGTATCAGATAGAGAATTTAATTTTCTTTAATATTACCACGAAAAATTTTCAAAAAATAATATTTAGAAGATTTTTTTTCAAGAATCTTCTACTTCCGGTTGTCCAATTATTACCAAAACCTTTTCAGATCTTCCCATGAATGTCCGATTGGGAAATACGTTGTTAAACAAATTTTAAGTCTTATAGTTTTTGAGTAACCGTCCTTCCAACATCCCACACACACATCCACACACACACACACACACACACACATCCACACACACACACACACACACACACACACACACACACACACACAGACATCATCGTAAAAATGTTAAAATCGGATTGTAGGGACCTTAAAACGTGCTTATTCAATAAAATCTGGATATGCGATTTTTAGCATGAATCCAATACCTCTCTTAGCGAGAGGTAAAAAGGTTAGTAAATAAGTTGTTTCCGAACTTACGCATTTAAGGATACATTTGTATCTCAAAGAAATGCGTACAGGTGGTTCTAAGAATTTAGGGCTGTTGAACAACTTTTCGATTAAACTTTCAGAGCAACCTTTGTAATTAATAAAAAATGCATAAAATTAAGGAAGTATTCCCTGTAACAAATTAACTTACAGACGTTCTAAGTTAGTTTATAAACCTTAAGAGACGCTATCAGAAGCATTTAATATTTTAGTCATTTTTAGTACACATAAAGTCGTGTAAGGCACTGCAAGCGTAATACCTAAAATGATGTACAGAATTCTAACATACAACTAAGTATTAAATTATTGAATCCATGAATATTTAAATTTGAAGCATAAATATATTATCACTATAAAAATAGTAGGTCTGAATCAAAACTCCATCTTTTAATTTTCGTATTTTTTACTTTTATATAGAAAATTAAAGACGCAGTTATAGAAAAATTCTGTTTACTTTTCGCGTATTCTGGATATTATCATTACCATCACTGTAGATATTCACTTCACGTTCGCACTAATGCAGTTAAACCACAATAAACGTTGCACGGCCAACAGTCTTCGATTACCATTATAACTAAGCCGATAATGGGAATATACCATTGTAACTACTACCATATTATTATAAGTTTGAGTATGACGCCGTAGGCGCTATCGCTTAATCATTCGAATGCCATATGGACATTCCACTTGAATTGTATACCATACTTTTACTACGACTAACGAAAAGAAGGAAAATATGAACTGAAGAAATTTTAATGAACATTATTAATTTTTTCGTAATACCATACCGTTACTATGATTTAACAGACACAAACACGTAAATGAAAAGGGATCTATAACGGCCGATGGCCGTTAAGGATTATAACGGACGCACGAACGAAAAAAAAATGAAAAGGTGCCTATAACGGCTGTCGGTTTTGTAAAGTTAAAAGCAGGCGCCTGCAATTAAAGATAAAATATTTCTAAAAAAAATCTAGTCGAAAAAAAATTGTAGAAATTTCTCTCCATTGGTGTAGGTTGTATAATTATTTGTTGTTTGAAAATGTAAACCGGCCGAAATATTATGTTTTTGGGCTGGTATAATGTCGGCTTCCATCATCTCCGAAAAGTTTGAATTTCATAAATTATTTTGCCTGGTAGAATATTTTATCTTTGTATATGTTCATAATATTTATTCGGGGCGTATTTTATTTGAAAATCAATAGTTTGCGCACTATCTCGCTCAACAATACTTCGTTAAGACATTTTAAAGGCTTAAAGCAGTACTGTAACTCATGTTAACCGAGTTTGTCATCACGTCAGTTATTTTTGAGATATTTTGTGTTATATTCCTCACAATAGCAGCAAATTTCTTATTTCGTTATATTGTTTATTTACACATGCAGTGTTTTTTCAAGTTCAATAATTCCGTTTTTGATCTGTTAATTTTTTGAAGACAAATATAACAAAAATGTTATTCAGTTGATTTTACGAGTCATAATGAATTGTTAACATCACGAAATTACATCATTGCGAGCATTTTTATTTACTGTTTGACTAGAATATACAGGAAACTCATGTTAAAAATAAATATTCTCACTGGGATTCAAAATGTAAATAAACGTGCTGTACAAACCCACGAATTTGTACCGCTGGTTTTTTTTAAATGTGTTGTTTAATAGTTAAATATATTTGCCTGGATTCTGATTTCTGTTTGTACAGTATTATCTTTATCCAGGTCAAAAATGTTTGACATTTCAGTGAGTTTCAAAATTTTTAATTTAACCTCTTTAAATATAAAAATGCATCTGGTATTTAAGTAATAATTAAATCACATATTATTATTTACTGAAGCAATATTTATCCAATTTTATGCCCAAAATTTCTTATTTAAGAGATAGTAGGTACATATTTTAGTTGTAATATTAAATTTTGACAAATGCCATTTTTCTTCCATGAAGTACGTTGCATCTCTCTAGTCTACTTTAACATACATTCATAATCACTTATGCTGTTTACAATCACTCTTTAATTGTTCTGAAATTTGATGACAAATGATAAAAACTGAAGAAAAATGTTTGACTATTATATTAATTTAATTACGGTATCTGTGGTCGTGCGGTGTGGATACCGATCGAATCCCAAATAATAAAAACCGACACACCCAGATGAGTCCGAGTGGCTGCATGTAACGAGGGTGTCAACAGAGGGCACTAAAAAATCTGTATAATGGTATATATATATATATATATATATATATATATATATATATATATATATATATATATATATATAAACTTGTAATTGTAATTGGAATTTGTATCGATCAAAGGACCTCAAAACAAATACATTATTATTATTATATAATAATTTAATTCACTAACATTGCACTTATTAAACTAAAATGGTATTAAACAACCTCAAATGAAACCCCGCTAGATGAAATATACAAAAAAGCACTGTTTACAGCGTCTCTGTTGAGAAAAATAAGCGATTAAAATGCGCATGCGAATTCACTTGCGACTTGAGTTGAAAATTTGAACCTTGCAAAGTTTATACCGACGTGCAATCCAAACCGGGCGTGAGCCGGGTCAAACTTGGCTACATGAATATGCCTTTGCTTAGCGTATAATTTTAAGCCAGCATGAAATTGTGCTAAATTCAAATTTTATTATGAATGTACATTTGAAGAGCCAGGGGAAAAAAGATAAGTATCACAAAATGTGTTTTTTTTTTCAGTACGCCAATTTTAAAATTTGAAACACCGTGAAATGTTTTTGAAATGACAAAGTATATTCAATCTTAATCCAAAACTCAGATTAGTCATTTCTTAGCATTATTACACCCACAGATGGGTCGAGTTTCAACTTATGTGTGACCTAATAAAATTTTACCATGAACACACATAGTTTTGAAATTCAACGTTGTGTTAGTTTTAGTAAAATAAAAACCAATTTAGTTTCAAAAACATTTATTTTTTTATCGAAATTCAGGAATATTAGAGTTAGTAGTAAGTAATTATTTTCTAAAATTTTAATATGGGGTAGTGATGTAAGATAAGCTTGAGCTTCTTTATCGCAAAGTTTCGAAAGTTTTTGAATTCACATATAAGTTGTTTTCGAATTGGTTCTGAAACGTTGATAGAACATTTCAAATGTTTAGGAGGAACAATCTTCAACAGTTTCATGATTTTGCAGTCTAAGCTTTTTCGCTACATCAGTCACTCATCCAAACTTTTTGCGTCGCTTGGTGGTTTTATTAACCTAGACCGGCGCCATTATATTTTTATTTATTTCAATTGTTTCTGGCTGTAATGACCTGTAATTTTCAGTAACTGCCTGATTTTTTAGTCCGTGCATCAGCACGAAGTATCATATCAGTGTGAATGTAAATATGTTTACCTTCCGTAAGATAATACAACAGATTATAGCCGTAAGCCAATTCAGCAGATTATTATGTTAGAAAAATAATACATATACACACACACACGCACATATATTTTTTCTACTTCTATTTTTAAAAACATACTGTTCTTTTTAGTAGTTCGGTTCAATACAAGGTAAGATCAGTTCATTTCTCCCCTAAAAAAACGACCATAGAATAGTTTGCAAAATAAATAAAGTGTATAATTTGTAAAAAATACGTAGAATTAACGGAAGTTATTGTGCTGGTCACATCAGATCTTTTTTGCTGTTTTCTGTGTGTCAGATGGGCGCGCTCTTTAAAGGCACAATTCGCTTCTTCTTACTGTTGTGAAATATAACAAAATGGTTTGTATTCGCGATCTTTATATTATTTTATCATTTAACAGTTTCATATAATATTTTTAGAAACACCTTACATGAACTTCTACTTGTACGATGGATAATATTTCAAGAACACTGAACACTGTCAAAATCAACGTACAAAGGGAAAACTGGTTGGACATATCTTGTGCATTTCAAAAATGAACAAGCAAGCACACTATTATTACTGTGATTGTTCAAATTTCATGTGTTAGGAACCTGTGACAAAGATTGTCATCGCAAAACAAATTAATCCTTTTTTTTTAGACTTTCTTCATCGATTATATTGTTCAACCTTTCAGTTCGATACAGTTATTATTACTTAGTTAATTTTAAAATTATAAATATTATAAAATGAACCTTTTGTATTTTTTCAAAGAATGGTATTTTAGTTTTCAGTTGATTATTCATCTTATATGTACAATATATTTCCATAATAAAAATAATATAAATACACTGTGTCCGTAAATAATTGACTATGTCAGCGCTCTGATGACTAAAAATTTTGCGCGGCTTCTGTAAGGTTAATGGTCCCCAAATTTAACAACTAGATATTCTGGCCTGTTCTGTAACTCAGGGATTAATTTTTAGCAACTGGTTAAAAAAATATTAAATTTTTTGTTATATTATGTCAGCATACTTCATTTCTTAAATTTTTAACTAGTTGCTAAAAATTAACTACTGAGTTACAGAATAGGCCCAATTATCATCAGGTAATACCGCTCTTAAATTAACAAATCTCGTATTGAACAGAAATCTGCTGACCAAGCTACTGCTTGCGCATATCGCTGTCGAATTGACATACATCTTTTTATACCCTAAAGCTTAGACCGTCATCCTTTTTAGCTCATGTATCGCAATTTCTAAGGCCTGTATCTTAGGATTGTTACAGTTTTGCCTCCTTTAAATAAACCATTTGAAAGCCTCACCTTCAACCTGTAAGCAGGATCAATCTTCTCATTTTGCAAGAAAATGAACATTCATCCTTTTTCCTCTGGATTATCATTTATCCTTTTACATTTTTTAAATTTTGTATTACAGTGTTAAAATTACAACAATAGAGAAATTCGTCTTATACGTAACATACTGTCACATAACATATCGGAAATATGGTAAAATAGTTTTTCAGGGACCATAAAAAGTACATACTTCTTGAAATTTCATTGCATTTTTAGAGTAAAGATTATAAAACCTTCACCTATAAAAAAACAAGGAATTAAAGTAATATTATCGCTAAAATAAAAGAAATTCCTTCTTTATGCTGCACATAAGAGTGAAAATGGAAGTCGTATTTCTGTGTTCATTTGATTTCGGTATAATAAATAAGTTATAAATAGAATACAAAAGCCGTTGTCATTGACCCCTTCCCTTACATTTTCGGAATCCTGCCAGTCAATATAAAAAGTTGTTTAGGTCCTGGCGACAACCGCTGAATACTCGTCGTGTAGAAGGAAGTGGAGAACTGTCGTTCCCTATCTCCTCTCCCAGGCGCTGGGGATTTTATTGCTCTATTTTTTTATGTTGCGCACACTGCTCGGAGCTTGCCGTCAAGTTGGCACCACTGCCCTACCTCATAAATCTGTCTAAGGACAGAATTTCGAATCCTTCGCTGGTCGCTTCGTTCAGCTAAACGGGACTTAGTTGCCTAGTCCTGGCTCAGATTACAAACTAGAACGACGACCGCGAATACGAATTTTATTGAGGAGGATGATTTTTTTAAGGCAATATGGAAGAATGATAGTATGAGTGAATCGAACGCACACCTTAAAATTATCAATGTATATTATTATTTTATAAGTAAATATACGGCTGATTTTACTAAAAACTGACGAATCGCATAAAATGATAAAAAAATGATAAAATACGCCTCAACAATGAAGTATTATTCTACTACAATGGAAGACAATACAAAGAATTAATTAATATTATAGAATGCACTAAAAACAACAGAATAAAGGCCATCGCACACTGTTCGGAACACAACGACACCGACCGGCTGTTAATGTTAATGTTGAATGATACCATCCAAGTATATATCTGCAGTAATTTAAAATTCGAGGCTGCATTCTTATTTCATTCGCTAAAGCTGACAAAAACGGTTGAAAAATTTAATTTTTGTACTGACAGACAACAGAGATCTGGTCGATGAACAAGGTTACTAAATTCTACTAAATGGACTGGTCGATGGACATTGTACACCTACTGATGGGGCCCAAATAACGGTAAAAAATGTTAGGTAACGGTCAGGTTTAACGTATTAAATGTGGGAATAAAATGTACTTGCTAGATATATTAATTAAATCAAGCGGGCTTAATAAACAATATGTGAGAAGATTTAAAACGTTCGGATTTTACATAAAAAAATAGTTATTAATGAAGGAGAAGTTACTTACATATGATGACATGACAATGGGAGAATGGAAGGTTTTACGAAAACCAAAGTTTTTATCACGTTGTTTAAATTTGTGTAATTAATTGTGACCGGTTTTGATCATTTTATGGTCATCATCAGACCGGTACAGTTTCGTGCCATTGTCTACTTATACATATTCCTGTAGATTTATTGGTGTAATGAAGAGTTTGGTTATCTTAAACTTTCTATTCTTCCATTATAAATAGTTATATGTACACCAAGGGTTGCAACTATAACTCTTTTCTTACAGAGACTAGAGATTGCCGCGCGACAGCAGCGAGGGCTTCAACTAGTTGAAATCTGCAAAGATACTTTCAACCAGAGGTATTCACAACATGTTTTCTACGTTAAGAAAGATTAATCATTTCTAAATGTAATTAATATATTTTTTTATTTTCCATATTTCACATGAGGAAGTGAAAATTTTCAACGTCTCGTTTGAAAAGTACCTTCTTTGTAGACCTTTACTATTTGCATTAGTCTACAAAGATTTTGGGTCTAGAATAATTGATTGGAAAAATCTTTAAGAACCTCCTTTGGATTTAGCGTCGAAATGAAATGTAGGTCTTAATATTCCAGGTTTTTATTTTATTATATAATAATGTACAATGGACGTTTCGGGCAAAAAATTAACTCATCATCAGTAAAAAATATTAATATATACAACAAACACGGAACAATATATCTTGGTTTTATATAATACAGTATTAATTAAAATTCCAGGACGTTGATAATTGCAGCTAGAACGATGAATAATAAGGCCTGAAATTTTAAGTAATACTGTATAATGTAAAACCAAAATATATTATTCCATTTTGGTTTTATATATTAATATTCCACATTTTTTTTTTTGCTGATGGGCTAATTACTGTACGTTATTATGTAATGAAATAAAACCTGGAACATTAAGGCTTGATTTATATTAGCGGTACAATGGCGGTACAATAACAGTACGATGACGGTACAATATTTCTTGCTGCAATGTAATTTACATCTAATTTTTCAGTATGATGACGGCACATTGATATTCACTGATTTACATTAGCGATACGACCACGGTACAGCACAATTTTGTTTCTATTGAAAAAAATATTATCTAATAATGACAGTATATTATTTGAATGCAAGGGGTGGAGTGGAAGGTTGCGTTTGAAGAGTACGTGCACGTCACGTTGATGTGCATGCCAAAATTAGCTGAGCGGAAAGTAAATATACGCAATACGTGATTGACATTTGATATGTTTTGACTTCTTGATACTTGTATTTTAGTTAAACCAAAATGTAGTCAAAATGAGCTAGAAATGAGAAATTATTGCATACATTATTGAACAAAAGTTCTTTTTTTATGACAAAAACGTGAAATATACACCACAGATTATCACAGTAAATACATAAAAAATAGTATCGTTTAGTAAATTTTTCTGGATATTCTTCATTTTCTTCTTCTTCGTCAAGAGAAAGGACAATTATGGCCAAGTCGGTATAAGATAATTTTTTAAACATTGCATTTATATAAAATATGAAATTATATTGTCATGGTATTTTAATATGTTCGTACCGTCGTAGTGTCGTCTAATATAAATGCCTCGTGTAATTGATATACCGTCATTGTACCGTTATTGTACTGTCATTGTACCGCTTATGTAAATCAAGCCTAAGACCTGCATTTCATTTCCAAGTCTACAATAGTTATTAACATTCTGTAACCAAGTGACGTTCAAAAAAACCTACTTTATTATCAATTGTTGTTTTTTTTTTTTGAGTGCAGTATATTATTTTAATTTGGCACTTAATTAAACGTACATTATTTAGTTTATTCAATTTTGCTCAGTATTTTATTTGGTTTTCTGTAGTATTTTATATTCTGTACCTATAAATAATAATTGCTCAGAAAATAAATGAAAATTGATCAGTATTTTTTTTATATTTTTTCAATATTATTTGTTCAGTAGAAAAATATATTTGTTCAGTATTTTTTCATATATGTTCAGTAGAACAACTTTTCATGTTCAGTTTTTTTTCATATTTGTTAATATTATTTGTTCAGTAAAAACAAAATCATTTGCTGATCTACGCAGTTTGGAGATTCGACGAAAACTCACAAAAGATGCCTGGTGCCGCAATATAGATGGGCATCATCATCATCCGACACTCCGAGTTAATTTCTGATGAGTCAAGAATTAATAAAAACTCGAAAACGACCCGGCGTCACGACGTCGTTGAGCGTCGAAATCATCCGACACCTGTCGAAGTTGATTCCCGATGATTACCTGGCGTCACGACGTCAATATACATTAATACTGAACATTTGATTTAAATACTGAACGTTAATTATTTATACCAAGCAGATATTATTTTTGCTAAACATTTATGAAATAGTATATTCTTCAATGAGCATGTAATGTATGCTATTAATCATGAGAATGAAGCTTTCATCACGAGCCGGAAGGCGAGTGATGCAAATTATTCGAATGAGTAGTAGCCATTACATGCGAATAGAATACTATGCTTTATCCACAATTGTCAAATATAACATACAGTGACATATTTATATTGAAAAATAAGTAAAATTTTTCCACTGACAAATGCAATTTTTTTTACATTGACAATTCTAGTTATCGTTGTAACAAAATTATCAAGTGGTTTGACATTTACAGAAAATCTCAAAACCGAATATTCAGCTATAGTTTAAGCTTAAGAAGAAAATAAAAGTATGAAAAATGACAAAACTAGTGTAATTTTGGCTTTTCATATGGAAAGAATTACTTATTAAATGTAATTTTGTTTGTAGTTACTTTTTGAAAAGTAGAATTTGATAACAATTGAATAATATTATTCCGTCGAATTGTCAATATTATTCAATTAGCAACAGTAACGAAGATCATTAATTTTAAAAAAATATATATTTCGGGAAATTGAATAACTGTTAATTGGTAAGTTGTTTTGTAGAATAGTTACTGACTGTTTCAATATGCTTTTATATTGTTTTATAGAACACTGATGATGAATGTATATTGACATTCGAAACGTTTGTAACTTGTAACGTCAAATAAAATGTAATGAAATATTATGTATGAGGATTACTAAGGCCCAAAATTTCATCAAAGTAAACAAATTCAGGATCCATTCAAAATTTAAGAAAAAAATATTCCAAAATTCTGTTTTGGAACTTTATTAAAAAGTTTTATGAATAGAAATATTAAAACAAGAAAACTATGATTTTTTTTAGTAGTGCTTGAAATCATGTATTGAAAATAGATACCTACTGATTATTCTCATAAATACAGTAACATAACAGTAGAACTAATTCTCAGGGTAAAATATTTTCTTCCTGAGGGTGTTATTTGCAGCAATCAAAGGGTTGCGATATAGTCCACCCACCATGATTCCGTGTTGATGCTAGTATGCTACATAAAATACCGCACCGATTGCTTTTACGACTCTCTGACCCCGTAACAGTAAACATTCCGCCTTTTATTTACCTTTAACTCGCCAGTTCCGAAGGTCGCTATAGGATCTGCACGAGCATAAACGCGAATGTGACAAACACAGGAGAAATCAATAGCAAACGGAATATAAACTATTTATTTTCCACAATATACCAACTTTTATTTTATATGTACCGTAAAAAAGAAATAATGCTTTACTTTTATACAAAAAGTTATA
The DNA here is from genome assembly GCA_951394225.1 of Harpalus rufipes. Taxonomy (NCBI): domain Eukaryota; kingdom Metazoa; phylum Arthropoda; class Insecta; order Coleoptera; family Carabidae; genus Harpalus; species Harpalus rufipes. The sequence continues at coordinate 16,605,779 of OX596277.1, forward strand.
AAATATTTTATTATAATTTGTGTTTTGTCTCAATATTGTACGTAAGTAGCACAGAAAAATTCTACAAACTAGTAGTTGCTAGTTTGTAAACAAACAATCAAATAAGCCATGAATGAAATGATTATTGAATTCTAGTTTCATGGCAGATATCAGGTATACATTTAACATACAATGTATGTTTACATTTTTATGGGTACAGTATCGGACATAAGCGACTCCGTGGGAACTAATAAAAATTACTCTCCCATAATTTAAATATTCAATATATTTTCAACTATTTTCTATAATGCAAAGGTGACATATTCATAAAATCTTAAGGATGTTAAATAAGTAATTTAAATTATCGTACTTTATTTCACAAGGACTTATGTATTTGAATACAGATGTGAGATGCGACAAAACCAGAGCGACTGTATAAAAATATTATATTTACTTTTAAAAAAATTAACCAGAATAACAAATTATGAACGAAACTTAAATTAAACAAAAAATAAACAATATTACATAATTTGTGTTTTAATAATTATTTATAATAGATTGCATTCATCGTGGCATCACTTTAGTAAATTATCGATGATTTTGTGATTCATAGACTTCCATGCATGCGTTATAATTTTAAATAATTGCTTGGAATAATTAATATTATGTTTTCAATTTTCAATATTATTTTTTTTCATTCACTACTCTCACACGGTTAAAAATAGAATAACGTGATTTCAAAATATGAATTCAGCACGAAGTTCTCTTTCATCTTATGTATTACACGATTTTAGCGAAAGGTGGTTCAAAAATACAATTCCAAAGAAATTGCTTTAATATTTTGAACAGTTTCAAATCGGCAAATTTCTCATATTTCATTCACTACTTCGACACCGTTAAAGACATTATTAAGCGGATTGGTTTATACACGAATTTTTCTTTCTTAAAATGTATTTGCTTGATTGTTGCTCAGGAGTGGCTAATAGGTTTGAAGATGTTCAATATACATATTACAGAAATTTCTTCTAAATTGAAATGCGTTTTATTTTTGAACAACTCATTTACTAAATTCGTGTAATACAAAATAAAAAAGAAAATTTCATACTGATTTAATATTTTGAAATCACGTTTAACCGTTTGAGAGTAGTGAATGAAAAAAGAGCAATGAACCGATTTGAAAATGACTCGCAAATAGTAACCTGATCTTTAATACGACAAAAAATCAGTTGAGCACCATTGACAAAAATATTACTAATAATAATATTATTAATTCCAAGCAATTAATAATTTATGTAATTAATTCAAAGCTACGACGAATTCAATCTACTATAAATAATTATTAATGTATTAAATATGTAACATTATTTTATTTTTTGTGTAATTTAAGTTTCATTCATAAAATGTTATTCTGGTTATTTTTCTAAGTAAATATAAGAATTTTATAGTCGCTCTATTTTTGCCGCACCCCATACCTGTGTCATTGAATAAATAATCTACTACAAGAACGGCAATGCAAGCTACCTAATCGTCACGTCTCCTTTTAACCATAACATGCTGCCACTAGCGGTGACTTATTAACTATCATTGAAGAAGAGAGAGCAGGCAATATAATGTGTTAGGAAGGGGAAGCATGCTATGTCTGTTTTGTATAAACAGTAAGAACGGTGTGTTTTAAACTGAGAGGAATATTGGAGAAGGAAATAAGTTTTGTGAACTCATATGAAAGACAGTATTTTTATTTTATTTTTTTCATTACAAATAAGTGAATAAAATTAATAGTAATTTGAAATGTAGATATAAACACCGGCAAAATTAGGGGAACGCCAAAAAAGCAATATATTTAAAAAAATATGACAATGTCATTCATATTTGTGTTGGTATTTCTACATCTACAACAAATAACAAATGACGATATAACACCTAAATATAGCCACCTAATAAAAATTAATTATAATTTATCGAGATGTTAAATATTGATCGGTCTTTAGTTTTATTAAATATGGGTGTTTAATCCGTGTTCTTTGGAGATAAAGGATTAACAATGATTTCTGCTTTTGTTTCCTTTTCAATTCTTAGCATTTAAAGTAAAAAAATAAAATTTAAAAAGTAGAAAATTATTATTCATTAGTAATAATTCATAATATATAAATAATGAAAAAAATATTTTAATTAAAAAACTGAATTTTCCATTATGCACAAATTATTACTTAAAATAATATTTTTTCATTTTTTTAAAGAAATATTTTCTACTTCGAATTGAAGACAAAATCAGGAATTATTGTTAACACTTGATCTACAGTGAACATGAATTAAACATCCATATTTAATAAAACTAGAGACCGATAAATCAATCTTTATTAAGTGGCTATATTTAGGTGTTATATCGTAATTTTTTATTTGTTGTAGATGTAGAATTACCAATACAAATATGAAAGACAGAGGGTTCATACTTTTTTAAATACATAGCTTTTTTGCCATGCCGATCTGTGCAAATATAATATTCGGTATAGTTGCGTCAAAAATCAATTATTACTTTAACAAAAAAAATTTACTCTTCATAGAAATTTTTACCTGCCTCGGAATAATTAAAAAATATGTACATTGTATCATTTTTATAATATAGAAGATGGCTTAGCTAAAATGATGACGTTCCTGTTTTCAATTTAAAATAAATATCTCTAATTTCAGTACTACAAAAAGATATATTAAAAAGTTTTTTTTTAATATGTACTTTCAATCCTCAAAGGTAACTCTTTCATTTGAAAAGTAGGTTGTTATTCAGAAAAATTAATTGTAATTACAAATTAAAATTAAATTCTAAATTTTGTAATGATTGTTAATTTATTATTAATTTAACAATAAAATTGTAACAATTAACAAACAGTTCAATTTTTTATAATTTATTACAAATTTATATCAAAAACACATTTTCAAAATAACATATTTTGCTACTTTTCAAATTAAAACCTCTAGTATAAACTTTCGGATTTAACAAAAAGAATTGAAGTACTAAATTGATATAACTTTTTAAATTAAATTATTATAACTGCCAAGAAATCTGTGCAATTTTAGTATTTCCAAGGCCAACAGAAAAATTTAAGAAGAATACAGTCACACTTAAGGGCCTTTCTATTAAATCACGTTGAGTGTCATATTTTAATGTAAGTTCATCAAATAGAAGAACACAGTTTTTCTCCTGAACTTCCATAACTCTCACTTTCAACTCAAATTTTTTGAAAAGAGATGTTTCCAATCCAGTTCCTGTATGGTTCACTTTTAACCATTTTCTAATTGTTCGTGGAGATGGTAAAAGTAATTTTGATTTATCACGCATATATTTGAACAATGAGGGGGACTTATAATATATTTTTTCTTAAGATATACAGGGTGTTCGAAAAATAGGTGACTAAATTTGGAAAATATATTAATCAAACCAAAACAAGAAAATAATCCTAATATACCCATGTCCGGAAACGAACCATTTCGGAATAAAACACTCTTTTGTGCTCGCTTTTTGGCTAATGAAAAATACTGTTTCTCTATTTTCTTTAGCAGTTTTCGTTTTCTTGGTGTAATTTCCGGCGAAGATGAGCTTTCATACATGGAAAATATATTTTTTCTTGCGGGTGGTGTTGGTTTTATTTCTTTGCATTTTTGTCTGTCCAAAATTTTAGTTTATATATTGGGTTAGAAAAGTAAATATATATGAATTTATTAATTTTGTAGCAGTAGCGAAGAGCGATATAAAAGTTTGTAAATAAAGTAGGTAAGCTGGCAGCAGAATAGCAGAGCAGAGCATTTTGTGATACTATTTTTGTGTATCAAGTATTGATGCACATGAGTTAACTATAGACATAATATATAATTACAATGTATACTATTGTATAAGTCGTATATGCTCCATATTAAATGCAATGCTGAGGACGACAATGAATATTTGTCTGTCTGCCCCCAGTTGTTACTTTGTATATTGTGTACGTATCACAAATAAATTATAAATAAAATAAATATTTCATCACGGCATATTACCCATTGCTGGGTGTGCCAATCTGCTTTGTACAGATATCGGTAATGATGGAATATTTGTACCGTGCGGGCGCTTACCAGGCGTCACCTCACGTGCACTCATAGCTGGAGTGGAGAGTGCATCACAGGGGTCAATTTTGTGCCATTAAAATTCGATGTAATTTTTGGCGTCGGTCGGGATCGAACCCGGGTCCCCAGATTCGCGACCGGACACTCAGGCACACGGCCACGAGACCCCATTAAAACAATTAATTAAAAAAATAAGTCATATTGGAATATATAGAATGTTTTGCTCGCCGTTTCACCCCCAACCAAGTGTCGGTGTCGCCCGTGAACGATACACACACACTTCGTATCTACCCTATGACGGCGGACTCCTGAGCCTGAGTAGCAAGGTTGAACTATTGTTTATTTATATGGGTTGAAATATTGTTTTAAATCCGGGATCAGCATTTCTAGGAACGGAGCATCTATAAACATAATTTTTGCGGTGTTTATAGCATCACTGATATGTATAAAATTATTAGTAGTGAATTCTTTGTTTTATTGTGGAGCATGTTGAAAATAATATTTTCTTTATAATCATTGCTTTTGGCAATTTGTGTAAAGCCAATTGCTAAACGCAAAGAGTGTGTTACGTTCGATGGTTAATATATTGCACCTTCCAGCTTATAGAAAATCAAAATTAAAAGGTTCTTTTTCTTATTTGGCACTATGTGATTTAAAAAACTTATCCCTAGCATGTTTAAGACTTGAATCAAAAATTTGTTTGCGTAGGTAATATCTGTGTATTATGCAAACAATTAATCTTATTTGATTATTTGGCATATTGTTTTACAATTTACATATAAAGATTAGTAGTTCATTTATTGAATGATTTATTTGTATTACTTTTACATTGTGAAAAATAATAATTAATTGGCATTATTGTGTAATGATTCGTATGGTTAGGTGGGAGACCAGCCTATAGCTGAACCTTGCCATTGATGTCTTATAAAAATTATTATTATCATTTTATTTAATTCTTTATTGAAATTTGTTTCATTTAGCGGTATACTAATTAACTATTAACTAAACTATGGAATGATGCCATTTTTATATTAAAAAGATGGTTAGAATTTAAATATATTGACAGAACAATTTTTTTACACCAACTTCGCTCATTTTTTACAACCGGTCGCATTTTCTCGGCTGAAGAATTTTTTTGACTTGACACAGATCTAATACGTTAGTAGATTAGTTGTCTCTTTCTAATACTATATATCAAAACTTTTTTCCATTATTTGCTAAATTAATATCGATAATACAGTTTTCAGTTTACTCCACTTATCATTGTTTTCAGTAGTTCATGTATCGAATGGCTGATGGCTCTGCTGCGTTCGGTACATTTTCAACGTTACGGAATATTTGGCTTACTTTGCCGTTCTTGTAGTAGATTATTTATTCAATGCCTGTGTACAAATATCTATATAAGTACTTGTGATATTTAATACGACTCTTTTGAATAACTTATGTAACATCTATAAGGTTTTATTGATATGTCACCTTTACATTATAGAATAAGTTTGAAAATACATTGAACAATTAAAATATGGGAGAGCCTTTTATATTAGTTCCTACGGACTCCCTCTATTTAGGTCCGATACTGTATAAGTATTGACATCTATACGTTCCTTTTCTGAACTATAGCGCGATTGCGCCGTTGCACATGTACATTACATATGCATATACTACTTTATATTTATAGAGTATGAAATGGACAACAATACAAGGAAATTAAATATAAAATGCAAATAGTATATATTTTCAGCAATAGAATTTTATTTTAAAAATGTTCAAAGTAGTTCCCTTGTACAATATACTTTTGACCATTCTTTCCTTTCATTTCTAAAAGCTTCCAACCAATCTTCTTCTGAAATGCAGCATCAATTTCTTCTTCAGATCTTTTAACTTTTACCCCGTAAATGTTAAATAAACACAAAACAGCCAAAAATCGCTTATTGCCAAATATCAGGTGAATATAGGGGGAATTCTATTTTTTCCAAAAACTGAAGAAAATGCTCCCTCGTTAATTCCATATTTTCACTCGTTACAAAACACTTTAAAAAATTGATTAACAAAGTTGTAACTTATCTTTCGCAAGTTAATTTCAAATGAAGTACAAATTAGGTTTTCCACGGCATGCGGGATTTTATTATTCTCAATAATTCTAGTATGACTTGCCTACATAACTAATAACTATATTAGAGTAAGAACTTACAGTAATAGTTATTATAATTTTTTTTTGTGATTCGGTATTTTCATTATTGTTATTAAAAATTAAACAATTTTTGAGATAAATGATATTCAAAGAGATATATTCATATATTCACCAAAATTCTTGCAGCCTTCATTTATCCAGATATAGCCAGAAGGATAAAAATAAAAATTTAGGTATGTTTTTCAAAAATTCCACGTAAATACTTTGTCTAGATGCCATTAATTGTTATTTAACATAACTTTTATTAAAATTCAACAAAATATTTGCATAGGTATATCACTGTTTTTGTTTTCATTATTTTATTTCATTATTATGTAACTATCTATTATAATCCTTCATGTTTATAATATTCAGCTGAATGCTGAATGCATCCGAAGCATCGCCTCATACGATTCTAAACAGTTGTTTTTTGTAGAAAAAAATATACGAGCACTAACATTTGATCAAGTTTCTTTTTGAAAATATAGAATATATACCTAAATAATAAATAAATCATCACGGCATATTACCCATTGCTAGGTATGCCATTCTGCTTTGTACACAGATTTCTGTAACAATGATGACATATTTGTACCGTGCGGGCGTTTACCAGGCGTCACCTTACGGGCTCTCATTGCTGGCGTGGAGAGTGCACCACAGGGGTCAATTTTATGCCATTAAATTGCGAAGTAATTTTTAGCATTGGTCGGGATCGAACCCGGGTCCCCAGATTCACGACCAGACACTCAGACACACGGCAACGAGACCCGTATACCTACAGATATTAATTTATATACAATTAATAAAAATTCATATTAAATGCCTTATTTTTATCCAATTTACATCATTTAAACGAAGATATTAAGTTTTGTCTGACCCAGCTTCTACTATGCCCAACGAACAATACAGTGCTTGGAGGCAAAAATATACCAATTACCTCGCGAAATCAATCCTACTGATTTACCTCTAGCGAGATCTATTGGAACTTTCTAGAAGTTACAAGAAAACTGTACAACATTGAGTAGGAGCCCTAAAATAAAAACAATTAAGCCACACGATTTTTCAAAAAGTACGCAAAATAAATTTTAAAACACACCAAAGACTCATTGGACAAGTCAGAACTAAACTTCGTCATATAAAGAAAACGTAACATTAACTATATTAAATATGAATAATAAAGCTTAATCCATTTTAATTGTTGTGGTAACTTATGTGACTTGTTATATAAAAAATAAGTTAATAAGTTATTCGATTTAAATTCTAGAACAATTTTAAATGTTTACTTGGAAATATCAACCAGCCAGCCTGACCAGTCCGCCATTGAGTTTCATCGTCTTGTTATTGTTAGCGTCTGCATTTCAATTCATAACAAAAACCACAGCGAATTATCATGATGAACTTGAAATTGCAGTAAATATTTTCTGACACAGTTTAAAACTTTAGAATTTCAAAGTAAGTCACTAGTGTTGTGTTTACCAACAGAACCACTAACTGTCATAAATCAACAGAATGAATTGATTGTTTATAGTCCCTGTCTAGTGAAAACTGCAATCACTTATTCAGAGTGGAATTTATATTTTTGAATTGAAAATTTACTCTATCAAATCCATCTATCTGGCCATTTGTTTAGTCGGCAATTAGTCGGTAAAAAATACGCTTAATCGACTTAGAATTTGATAAGACTTATAAATAATATATCATTTTTAATAGTTAATTATATAGTAATGTCTGGTCGCGAATCTGGAGAACCGGGTTTGATCCCGATCGACGCCATTTACCTATGGGGTATAATTTTTATATAAATAAAATAAATAAATATTTCATCACGGCATATTACCCATTGCTGGGTGTGCCAATCTGCTTTGTACAGATATCGGTAATGATGGAATATTTGTACCGTGCGGGCGCTTACCAGGCGTCACCTCACGGGCACCCATAGCTGGAGTGGAGAGTGCACCACAGGGGTCAATTTTGTGCCATTAAAATTTGATGTAATTTTTTGGCGTCGGTCGGGATCGAACCCGGGTCCGCAGAAAATGTATTAAAGCAAACCTGTAGAAAATGGAATAATCTTTAATTTTTATAATAACAAATTGCGAAAAAAATACAATTAAAGGTATTTTTTGAAGAAAAACTATCTTGAGCTTCTAGCAAACTTCCATTTCCGGTTATCCGATTACCACCAAAATCTAATGGCTTCTTTCCATATTAGAATAAGGTAGAAATACATGGTTTCAAAACTTTCTGAATGATAGTATTTGAGTAATAGCGTAAAGAGGATCCACACCCACACACACACACATACACACAGACATCATCGTGAAAATGTTGAAAATGGATTCTAGGGACCTTAAAACGTGATCAATAAAATAAGATTAACAGAAGGTAAAGTACTATTTATGTCAAAATTTGTTTTTTTAATAAGAGAATTTGATGTCACCTTGATGATAATATTGGTAGTTCTCCCGAACTACAGTTTAATACAAAGAACATTATTCATACCTTCAATGGTTACTTTATCAAATAACTAAGCGACTAGTATTCAATTCAAACTAAATCCTGTATGATGAATTAATTGCTGTTAAATTAATGAATAGTGTAACTACTCTCAATGTTTCATAGATGAGTAGGTACTCTTGTAATGTTGATAATTACATACTGCGACATAGCGGTAGTGCTGATCATCAAAGCTGCATTATTGCAATATGTGATTTCCCACTATAGTATCCTCCAACTAAGAATGACATTACCCAGTAATATTTCATTGTAGTTCAGAAATATGTCAGTGGAGTCCTTCACCGTAATGACAAATTATAACGGGTCATTTTGTCATTTATATTAAAACTAGACCTTAAAACTACAAGGTAAGGACTATCCAAATTTAAAAAAAAAATTGTTTTTAAAATATTTGAGTTTTTAACACCCTTTCCTCATCTATATTCCAATTTATCACTACTTTCAAACCTTCTGCTATCGCTGGTGTGAAATACGGAATCCATTGTCATGTTATATGAATGCATAAAATAGCGAAACAACGGAAGTAAACCAAATAACACTTGTTTAAATTTATGATGCCACGCCAGATACAGTGGCGGCTCGTGGGTTGAAGATTTAGTGGGTCACATTATAATTAGTAATCTAACGGCCGAATTCACCATTCCTTAGTCAAGAGTTGATCCATAGATCAACGCTGATTCTGAATCAATCCAATTCACCATTGAAAATCAAGCTAATCTACTGATCAAATTCAATGATCAACTGATTCGTCATATTCCATGAATCAAGGACTGATCACATCTTTGAATCCTAATTTTAACATTTATAGATATGTCAGGACTCTGGCTGTTATACTCATTTATAACCTTGTCTCATGCTTCTTTTATATCTTTATTTAAAACCGCATTGGCTTTATTATTTTCAAATATACTTTTATATCTTTCATTTTCAATATATTTAGAAACGCTGATTTACTGTAATTATTGTAATTTCTACCTACATCAAAATAAAAATATAATATTATTGGAAAAATTATAAATATATTTTGTAAATAAATTAAAAACTAACATATTAATACCTTTTTAAGTACAATTATGTACCACGAATAAAATTACATGTCAGTTACTTTAACTGTCAAAAACCAAAAGAAACTGAGAATCTGTTCATGATTCCTTGATTCAGAAATCAAGTTGGTGAATTAGAACAAACGTTGATCTACAGATCAGGTTGGTTCCTTAATCAAATGATTATTAATCAACGAATTAATAGTGAATTCGGCCGTAAGTTTATTAATATGAAAAAAATATTTAAATAATTTTAAATGTTATCTATTTTTCATTCCTTTGACTGCAAAATTATTTATCACCAGATCATTGAAATTTGAGATATTTTTAATAAATGTCTTTTCTATGCTTAGTGTCTGACGCGTGGGCTAGTATATGCAGCATATAACACAATGTGGTCACCATTTTGATTTGACACAAGCAGCGCGTGCACTCACGCCATTCTGTCTTGATTTTAACTCAGTGGTGTCGTGTGCAAACACCGCTAACACGATGGACTGACTTTATTAAAAATTATTAAATTCAAAATATTTTATCATTTTTATATTTTCGCAGTTTTCTTTTCTGCTTTGATATATTTGGGAGGTCATTGATCAAATAACATAATGGAGGATCCGCCACTGGCCAAATATATACTTCGTAATGTTTGTATGAAAGCGAAAGATGTGCATTTTGAATGATGTAGGATGCCAATAGCACTCAAAATTTGGAGTATAATATACGTAGTTTTTTTATTAATCATTTTATTAAATTGCTTATTATACATTCCAATTATTGACAACAAAAGTTACTCCACCATTGTTGGATATTTTTATGTGCTAACAGATATCAATTTTTGTAACCCCAATTATTAACGAACTCGACCAATAACAATAAAGACTTTCGAAAACTAGATTGCTTTCAATTGAGATGAAGTTTCATAAAAATAAAAATAGTAGAGGACTCTATTCACTCTATGATCCGTGCTGACACCTACTAGGAAACTATATTTTCTGTATCAAAAGACGTATATACACACACGACCATTATTCTAGCCTTTTTCGATAGATAGTTATTTTTAGCATTTTTAATAAATGACGTAAATCAATATTAGACACAAAAATGTTAAAAAAAAACATGTCAATGTATACGAACTAAATATAGAAAATTCTATTTTTTTCTTCTGAAGAGAGTTACGACATACATACGTCATCTTATGAACGTCGTCAAGATCATACACTTTGTATTGCGCAATGCTATTCTTATATGGAGAATACTACACCGATATGCACCAAAAATCGGAACATAGGAATTTAACATGGGATTTTAAATAAGTGGGGAAACTGGCTCGCTTGTAACTTTTTAAACAAAACTACCAGAATAAAAAGTTGTTTAAATTTGAATTTCACATTACATTTAAAAAGTTTAAATTCGATGTAACACCACATCTGAAGCACGAAACATTTTTGCTATTTTGTCAAGTTTTAGATGGCCATGGAAATAAAACACATTATCAATATGACAAATAAAATATCACTGCTTATAATTGTTACAATCATTGTTTTCATACAATTATAGTTCATAATTCTCGTTTAAATGTTAAAAAAATGGACGTATACAGTGCAGAAAAAAATATTATCTTTATTTGTCACATTAATCTTGTTTTATATCCATAGCTGTATAGTTCTTGACAAAACTGTAACTTTTTATTTCTGAAATATCTCGTTCTACAGATATACTGTTACATCAAGTTTAAAGATTTTTAATATAAAATTTATTTTATTTATTAAATTTATTTAAACTTTATAATCTTATAGTTTTGCTTTGAAAGTTACAAAATAGCCAATTTCCGCCCTTATTTAAAATACTAGATTAAAATTCTATTCCTGTTTTCGGTGCACACATGTACATTCTAATGTTCTTTTCCCTGGTTGCCTTCTTTCAAAAAACAGGTATTACTTTTATCTATTCTTATAATTTTCGAAGAATATGTAATATGATTTTTAATTATAATTTTTCAAATACTTTTACTGTTTTACATATTTATGTTACTAAAATTTATATTACCTTGCCAATTTAAAATATAGTGAATTGTGTACTTTTCGTGTAAAACAACGATGATTCGTCTATATTACAATAAAAAACTATATTTTCATTTGTCGATTGTAATTTTATTATCGAAAATTGTTTTATTGAAAGCTCTTGCCAAATAAAAATATAAAAGAGCAGTACCTACATACCTACAAATATGTGAAATTACATTTAAACATGTATGTTGTGAAACGATTTAACGTAATAATATATATTCACAAAAATTGACTACAGTTAGAGTAGCAAGAAAATTTCGATAAATGAAATAGCAACGCTATTGAAATTTTTATTCTAGAAAGCAAATTCAGATGTATCTTTTAATTATTCTCCAATAGAAAAATTAAAAGATGAAGTGTTATTACGAGTATTATACACAAAATAAAAGAAAATTATCAGTATCAAGATGATATAAATAAATCAAATGGGTTAAAATATAATTGATTCAAATCAAAACAAATATTTAAATATGATCACCATAATAAATAAACTGAACTATTTAGATTATCAAATTTAGAAATAAAACTTATGCTGCTACACCATGAAAACAATTAGGTTTCTCATATCAGCTTAGACTCAAATATTACCTACGAATTGACAGTTGTTATTGTTAAGTATAATTTACATAGTATGTTCGTAGTACATAAATCAATGTTTAAAATAAGAAGTGATATACATAATTCTTGAACTATAATCATGCTTCCGATAGACAAGTTATTAGGCGTGTTTATAAGTTATATGTGAGCAAAAAAAAACTGATAAATTTGACAGACAAAAATTATATGCAAATTCGCCTTAGTAACGCTATCAACAAGAATGAAAAAAAGACCATTGACAAATTATTATTACCCTACAACAAAAAAGTAGTACATATGTATATTATTTAGCAAGTAGTATACAATGTAGTTATGAATGTTATATCAAACAACAAAAGTACTTTGTATGTACATTTAAATTAACAGAAATACATAAAATGTCTAATTTGATGCGTATTTTGATTTTCCTATCCTGTTTTATTTTGATATTGCCATTTAGGTCCAAATTAACTGATGTTCTTATTCATATTTTACAAAGTTTCAGGATTAAACTTAACAGAGTAACAAATAAACATGGTCCCATTTTCGTAAATTCAAATCCAAAAGGTCATTACCCTAATGATTTTCTGGTTCCAATTTGAAGTTGCGAATTGTGTTGATGATTTACGAGCGTCAAGTGTTGTCAACGCGACAGAAGATAAATTCGAAACGGATTAGCGGTCGCACAAGTTTATAAATTAATTCGCACCGCACGTCCAAGTCCGGACAAGTCCGAGCGATGCGATTTCTTCTTCCCGGCCGGTGCCGGAGGCCGCTCCGGCCGTCACGCAAGACGTAATCGAGCGGAGGAGGGAATTCTGTCCGGTTTATTATTTTCCGGAACTTTATCCCTTCTGATGTTTTGGATTTATTTCGCTTGTGTCCGGAGCACCAAGCAAGCTTTCATCCAACAGGATAAAAGCAAGAAATAGTTGTGGTATTTCAGTGAAAACGAAATTAAATATGTGCACTTAACAATGATATTAATTTGTTTTAGGTGTAAGACGGAATAATTATATGGGTCATTTGCTAAAGTGTTCTGTAAGCGCAATAGTAAATTATTTATTATTATTAAATAAATGAATAAATATATGATTTTGTTCACACATTTTGATAATGACGAAATATTTGCTCCAGGCACCATCTTACTCTCACAACGTTAATGAGAAAAGAACCACAGGAGTCATAATTATGCAATATTAATTTCGCAAAATAATTTTTAAGCGAAATCATGTCGGATTCGAATTGATGCTATCAGAATTACAACCAAACATAACAACGCACTTAGCCACGGGATTTTACTAATATTATCTATCTATAAAAGTTATAAAAGCTAAATAAATATAAAAGTGAATACGGTCGATACTATTTCTTATGTATCTGGTTTAATTTTTAATTTATTGAACATTCCTCATACTCAAAAAAAATATTTTTATGTATATTTATTTTCATAATTTTATTTAAAGAAATCACTGTGTACAAATTAATCAGAGCCCACTATAATTCGTATGTTTCTTACAGAAAATGGAACTAGGCAAGTCAAAATTATACAGGATGTTTGAAAAATAGAGGGCACAAATTTAAGGGTGGGTATTACATTTCAAAACAATAATAAAAGTCATATATTCGGAAATGCCTAGTTTCAGAGCTATAGCGATTTTAATATTTTATTTCTGCCTTATACAGGTGACACTGAAAAACGGGCCACTCAAAAAAACTTTTTTATTTATATTTTTTTTATTCTCTTTAAATATTTGTAAACTAGGCTTACGGGCTCACAAAACATGTTATTCGGTATGATGGTAGTGCTTCCGGTTTGACCGGAAGTGACTAACTTTCATATTTAAAATGAGAAATTATGAATTCAACGATATGCATTTTTATTAAAGAAATAAATTATAAAAACGTAAGAGAAAATGATGCATAATTAACCTGGTGAGCCATGATATCAGGCAAGCTGCAAAATAGTTGAGATAATATTAGGTTAAATTTAAGTTAATTGTTTAACTAATTTATTTATTTATAATCCACCCAACAGGACAGAAGTCCCAATTACAGGGGGATGAATGAAAAATATATTACAAACTTATTGTGTAGACACAAATTAGACAAAAAAGAAATAGGTAATATTACACATATATACTAATATTACAACAATGAAAAAGAAGAAACCTTTACAAAGCATATCTAGATGATTTACAGCATCATAAACAAAATCATTGCAATACAGTAAAATTACAAGTGAGGTACAACAGGTAGAAAAATAGTAGCTAACAAACGTATAAATTTAGAAAAAGAGTCTGCAAATATATCAATATCAATTCTAGTACTTGCATCATTGAAAATAGTACATAATTGACGGATTGGAGATTTCATTTCATAATTTCTTCGAGCAAGAGTACACTTAAACATTACTTTATTACGTGAAGATGTGCGCGGAACGAAAAGTGGAATATATGATAGGGTGTTTGAGTCATCGATGATATTATTTAATAATTTATACAAATATTGACAAGATTGAATCTTTCTGCGATTATGTAAGGATATCAAGCACAAATTTGATAGTAAGTTATCATAAGAATAATCATGTCCTAATAAATTATTTTTGTAACATTTCATATTTTGTTACAAAAAAATATCAATTTGTTATCACTGCCTATCTAATATGGATTACCAGGTTAAATATTCATAATTGTCCCTTATGTTTTTGTAATTTATTTCTTCCATAAATTTGACTTCAATCATATCGTCGAGTTCGTAATTATACGTAGAATCCAAACGTATAAAAATATATAGGGTATTCCATTTGAAACATGAAAGTTAATGCCATTTCCGGTTAAACCGAAAACACTACCATCATGCCAAATACAAAGATCTGTGAGCCCCTAAGCCCAGTTTAAAAATATGGAAAGGTAATTAAAAAAAATTATAAATAAAAAAGTTATTACGAATAGCCCGTTTTTCAGTGTCACCTGTATAACTCATACTTTTAACATTAAAATAAAATTAGAGTGGCCATTTACAATGGACAACAGTCAATTATAAATTTAAAAAATGTTCAAAATAACAATAATTATGACAAATAAGGAAAAAACAAAAGACTAACTTCAATTGTTTTCCATTGTAAACGGCCACTATGATTTTATTGTAATGTTAAAAGTATGAGTTGTATATGTCAAAATAAAATATTAAAATCGCTATAGCTCTGAAACTAGGCATTTCCGGATATATGTATATATGAACTTTTTTTTAATGTTTTGAGATGTATTATGGACCTTTAAATCCTTGACCTCTATTTTTTGAACAGCCTGTATGTTAATATAATGAATAAAATTTCCAACCAGGCTCCAAAAATATTGAAATAATTCATACTTTCAGCATTGTGTAGAATGCCATAAAACTTACTACGCTATATAGAAGTACTTCAAACTAATTAATTTAATTAATGTTGTCGCGTGACTGAGTACAATATGTAACTGTCAGTAGTTCTGAAGTCCAGAGTTCGAATCCGAGTATTTTGAAAATTTTAGTAAAACGAAAGTGATTCTTGTTATGCATTTTCCACGACTTTGAGTGCCTGTAGGCTAACGCTGAAATATGTGAATAATGGTAAATCAGTACGATCAAGAAATAATAATTCATGACGATATATTTATTTTGTTTCAATTAAGAGAGGTATTAAACATTTATATATTTAGAAATATAGTAGAAAATAATTCGCTGGGAGTACTATTTTCTACAGATAATACCTGAAAATAAAACTAGCAAATTGTTTAAAAAATTAATATGTTTATATTAGTTTCCAAGCCTTGAGGATCTTCATGGTTAAATTATAAAGTAATTATCCAATTTAAAATACGATTAGTTTACTACGAACAATTTGGATCTACATATTTTCCTCCTATATTAAATATACATTACGGTGCGTCATAGCAATGCAATTATTATTTTCAAATACGTACTCACAATCAACTAATTTTTCTACTAAGCTTAAAGGCTCTGGAAAATTGAATAAAATATTAAAACATATGTACATAAACAATGCACTTTATATTGCTTGTTATAAATTTTAAATCGTAAAATGTGTTTTTTGCCTCTTTTCAAATATAAGTGAAGGGTATAAGAAGTAAATCCTGGATGTCTCAAAAATGTTGAAATTTAGTACTATAAAAATTTGAGAAAAGTAGGATATATGTATTTTGAATTTTAAAATAAACCCTTTCGAGAGTAAATCGTGATTGTCCAGGCGTAAACGGTTAAAACAATGAATGCCCAGTCAGCAGCAGTTCTCTGCCTGCCTTTTAACTCCATTTTCCTAAACAAATATTATTTCTGTTAGTCATTGACCGCGTATTTAATAAATACTACCTAAAAATACTGTTTATTACTATTATTATTAATATGATGTGACATCCATTGTTTTCTTCCTTTAAATAAGCACTTCTATTCAATCACTTTTAATTTACTAAGAAACTTGTCATATTTTTAACCCTCCACTGGTACACTGGGATGTTTGCACAGCGTCCATATTTTTGCTACTAGTTGTAAACTGATACTTGTAGGTTTTTATCGTTTTAGGTAATTTCCTATGACGACAATAGCGAGGCAATGAACGGTTTAGTGGAAAAAGTTTCTCATTGTCTGCATGTGTTAGTAATTATTTTAGAGTTTGCCATAGTGCTTTTTAAGTAATTTTTTGAGTCACTACCTGTCGCAATAAGAGCTGGAGTAAATAGTTGCGAATCTAAAAGACTTTAGTGATGTAAAAATAACAAAAAAATGATAATTTGAAAGTAGACGATGACCTATACAAAAGACCTAAAATACACGTCCCTGTCAGTTTTTTAATGTTATTTATGTTATACGGAATAACCCTACTATATATAAAGATTTCCTTGTTTTTGTGGAAAATTAAAAAAATATATTAATTTCAACGCGTAATTTCGTAGTTGCTCAGTTTAAAGATTTTTTTTAAAGAGATTTATTTTTCTTACATCTTTCATTGTTTCAGTATGTTAGTACTTTATAAATAAATTAATTGAAACGTGTTTTAACACCCCACCATACTAATTATGCGACTAAAACTAACCGTACCAGCTGAGGATTAACTTTCTTAACAAAATTCTATTGTGAATAAATATGTTTAGCTGATTTTTAGCATTTATAGACCTATTTTTTGCTCAATTATCAGGTTTATAATTTAATATTTCGTTTATCCCAAAACTAGGCGCACATAACATTTATTGTTTTCTCTTGAGACCCTTCAAGTTTATGTGATTAGATAAACGAAAGATAGTGTTCAAGGTTTTTTGTTCGAAGAATGAAAAAAACAATGGTAATAACTTATGTATCTTATTACAAAGAATAGGTTACGTATGTCATGACTACTCGAATTCTTTAGCGACACATGTACTCGTTTATGGTACCCGAAAAGTGAATGACAACCAAGTTGGCGATAATCAACTAGGCGATATTTAATTAAGCAACCGTCGTTTGGGTGGCAGAAACTAAAATATTTGCACCCGTAGCTGATAACAGGAAAATAGTTAAAAGTGGCGCACTGATTTTTCTAAACATAATAACGTAGCTTCACATAACCTAATTTAACGCACAATTTTCTACTATTATTTATTATTTTATCAGCCAGGAGTGCCCGTTTAGCTATCGCTAAGTTGGCTATCGCTAAGTTGGCTATCGCCTACTGCCAAGTTGACCAACACTCCGTCGCCCAGTTAACTCTCTATTACCCATATGGTGTTTGTTGGGACACACTGCATCAAAAATTGTCCATAACTTTCTTAAATATTGAGGCTCGGATTTTTCGAGCAGCACCTTCCTAATACACTCTTGTTCATTTGATTTGCAGTGAAATTATATGAAGTTCAGAGTTTTTACCAGAGGATTTGTTTGTTTAGTTTCTAATAGACTTCACATGGTCATTCGTATTTTAATTAGGTTTACGGGTACAAAGACATTTTATTTTTTGTTTTATTTTATTCATATTATTGAAGTATATTTTGAGCATATAAGTTGCCAAAGTTTCGTATTTGAATTTTATTTGAGCTTTCATTTTATTGGAAGGATATTTCCTTGGAAATTTTTATAACATTATTTAAACCAGCATGCATTATAACTAGTGTCAAAGTATACAAGTATAACAAATACCGGATGTTAAAAAGGGTAAAAAACATTGAGGGTATATAAATTTCGATGTGCTGCAAACAAAAAGATTTTTTCAAAATGCGAAAAATTATTTTTATTTTTCATTTAATTCTTTTTCAGTGCGCCACTGCCGATATGAAATTTTTATTGAAAATAATGAATTATCTAATCACGTAACAGACGTTGAATAGGAAATAAATTAATTTGTAATTATTGATTATGTTGGTAATGGTGCAGTAAAGCAGAATTAAATAAAAAATGAGAAATAATTTACCGAATTTTGGAAAAATTGTTTTTGATTGGCACATCAAAACGTATTTACCTTCAAATTATTTTACCCTTTTTTAACACCCTATATATTAATTTAAGAAAATATTTAGTTTACATTTTCAGCCTTATTTTATATACTAACACGGGTAACCGAGAGTTAAACGTGTCCGACATATTTACGTGGAAGTTACTTTGCTTTTTAACACATAGAAAATAGAAGTAATCTACGTTGAAGAGCTCTACATACGAGTAGATGCAATTATGTACTGCACTGTCATGTTTGTTAATGTTTATCCACTGCCAGTGACAACTAAATATTTTCTCATAATCCCCGTTTTCTTTTTGTTTGTTTTTGATGGAGATAAGATGATAAAGTTGCACACAAATATTCTACCCTAGCAAAATATTTAAATTTTCACAAATTAAATGTTCATACAGTCATATATGTATATGTAGGTAAACTCTCTAAAATTCAGTCCTTCGGTTTGGACTTCTTCCGCATAAGTAAACAGTCCTTTCCCGTGATATATTTACTCTGCGTGAGATTTCCTGTTGGAAATCAAGTCGGAGATGTTTCCTCTTAATTGTGGTGATTAAATTACTCATTGTCAGCATGTTAGCAGGCGGTTTCAGGGCCGAGGGCACCTAGTGACCCTTTTCATGAAGTTTCAGGAAGTGAGTGTGCGGTTCTAGCTGGCCCGTGCTGCCTGACAAATGATTTCAGCTTGAAATACTTTCAGGGAATTGTTTCATAGAAAAACGAACACCGAGAATGAATTCTGGTGATTGGAGCAGTTGAGAATAGTGCAAGGAAACTATTTAGGGACTATTGAACAAAAAGGAACGAACATAACAATGTTCGCTGACAGTATAAAAACTGGGACCAGTAGAGCATGTTATACGATTTAACATTATAAATTAGATCTTATTTTTAATTAAAGCCTTAAACATTAGCATATTAAAAAGATAGTAGAAAAACAATACAACATTAATGTAATATTGTAGTGAGATTATAGGTATTTCTATTAGAGCTATTAACGTAATTATAAAGATTTACAGATTTTTAGCTTTACCAAAAATTGTTTTCCTGCCATTCTTGTATTAGAAAGAATATTATTATACACGTGTTATATTTTGTACTTAGTTTAGAGGAAAAAATAATTACAGAAAGGAAGAACTTATGCACCTTCATAAACAAATAGAAAACATCTGTCAAATATTTTAACTTGCATTAGTACCAATTATTTAAATTAAAAAAAAAACCCAAGATAATACAACCTGAAAAATAGACTGTTATAATTGTTTTGCGTTTTCGGAAATATTAAAATTATGAATACATTATATTACGAGTAAACTGCTTCAAATATAAATAGGTACCTACCTATTTAATTTAAAATACCTAACTTTGGTATTGTTCATAACATTGAATATAATTATTTTAGTTCATGCAATTCATGGATATTATTAAAATTCATGGCTGTCAAGTCAATTTTAATTACAACTGTATAAAAATATTATATCATGTTATAATTCTAATATAAATTATTGTACGAAATACCATGAGATATGTAAACTTAATGGAATTTAGAGAATATATTAATATATTATTAATGTAACCCTAAAAATAACATCTTTTAGTTTTATTTTAAATTTGTTAGACATAAATAGTATTCGAGAGAAACAGCAATAAAGCCTCTGTGACGTAATCTGCTCATAATAATACAATAAAAAAAAAATTGGTGGCATACCGAATATCATTTTCTTGAAATTATAAAAAAATGAAAGTATGCTTAGAACCCCACTATTAAATTTAATAACAAAACTTATCTATTGTTTGAATGATTTCATCGTATACTAATTTCTGATTTTATATTTCTTGAGTAAAAACATTGATTAAATGTTAAATAAAAAATTAAAATAAAAAGTAATTTAGAAATTAGAATATTTTCCTTTTTTAAAAATTAAAGAACCAGTAAAATTGTGTTATATTAGCAGTCAAATTATTATTTACGAAAAAAATAAAAATTATAAATAAATATTCTAGACTAGAATACATAAAGACAGAAGAACAGTACACCAATGGATTAGGATAATTAACGAGTTTAGGTAAAGTACAATACATGCAAACTAGCACTACCTATGTAAATGGATAGTGTTTGGGGTCAAAATAAATGGAACAAAATAGGTATCCTTTGTTTCACAATTCAAATTGTAAAACGAAATTGCGACATAAATTCACAAAATAGGTTCTAAGATGTGGCGATAATTTAAAAAATAAATAATACACCTGAATTTAATTACTTTATCCAAAATGGCATATAAAAATATCGGCTTCAGGAAGATCAGAAAATATAATATTGCACAATCTTTACTTACTTACACCACCCAACATCTTGCCATTTTGCTACATAAAATTCAATTAAAAGTTTGTGCGAAATTTATCCCAAGAAATATTTATTTTACATTTAATTTTGTTTTTGCCTATAATGTGATAAAATTTAGGATCTTGGAGTTTTGGATTAGTTAATTGTAATTTATTATTGTTTATTCTTCTTAAAAGTTTATTAGATATAATTTAATAATAACATACGTACATGTATATAATAAAATTACAATTCTCGTACATTCTAATCAATTTTTCTTGTTCTTTCGGCATTTAAACACTGCCATTATTCACTTAATTCCAATTTAACAAGAAGCATTTAACAAGTGCAGTTTCAGGAAAAAAAATATATTTGTGCATATTAGAAATGAGATTGATTACAAACCACACAAAATTTAAAACTTATTTATCTGGCAGAGAATTGAATCTAATCCGCCCGAAATACGCTATTGGTAATTTTACATATTAAAACTTATGTACGTAGTATTTATTACCCTGTAAAAAATCTTAAAGTATTTTTATATTAGGCTGTAAAGATAATATAGATACCATAAGTATAACAATATTTGACCAATGTCATTAATATATGTAATTACGATCTGCTACATCTCTTAGCGTATATAAAGTTTGAAATGTTGACGGTATAATAAACAAGTACTATATTCATTCAAATACACCGGAGAGGTGTTCCATAATTAAACAGCCAAACTTAAAATTTAATAAAGGACCTGTAAATTGCACAAGTTCATGTAAGCAAAATCTTGCAAATGCATCGCTTCAATATTTGCGTCAGAAATAGGTACCCGCATAAGTGGCTCGGTGAAAATATTTTTATTTATAACAATGATGTGTGAATCAATTTTTTAAAATTTTGTTGTACAAAATTAAATATCACAATATTTTTTTACAAAATTTCTTAAAGACTCCTCTCGATCTTTTTTGCATATTGAACAATTATACATACAAATATTTTACGCAGAACCAATTAATGATATTTGAACTTTCAGAAAATAAGTAATCCAGTTGTGCGAAGTAATAACACCGAAACAGTGTTTGCTGCTGCTCCATCTGTAATGGAACGATTTCATGTTTAGTTTAGAAAATATCGCTATATTGAATTTTGTAGAATATTTTAAAATGGAATCATATTTCATTATTATAAGCGATGTGCACATTTTGGGTGTCAGCGCCTGTAGCGGCTATTTTGGCATTATTGGTAGGAAAAACAAGTTCGACATTTCGAGAAAGTGATATTTTATTTTGAGTTTTGGGATTGTATATAAATATTATACATTACAGTATATTGCAATGAATGAAAAAATTATTTAAAATGCTATAATGTGTTGCAACAAAGTCAAAAAAAATATAAATATCAGCGAAAGTATTGTACCAGAAAATATATTTTAACTTGCAATATGTGTAATTTGTGTGAAGCATTCTATCATATTTAGTTTTACATTATATTTTATAATATTTAAAAATTATAAGATGCGAAACACACGGAAATTTCGATTAGAGAGTGAAGAACTTGGATGATGTTAGCATATTATGTTTGTTTTGGTGGATTTATACAGCGTAAGGCGTAACGTAACGTACCGTGCCGTGCATATTTTGACGTATCGAAACGCGTGATTTTTCTAAGCTATTTTATACAGAATATTTTCGAAAAAAGCATGCTCATGCTCTGTCGATACAAGTGTACATCAGATTTGTGTTTAACAGGTTATTTTATTCGTAATACACTATATTTCATTATATTTCCATCATTTCCACTTAATATAATAATCTAAACTTTGACACTTGACACATGTTACTCATGTCAGTCACAGTCACACAAAACCAGGCGGCTGACACCTTAATGGTTTTCTAATTGCAAAGCAATAGTTCATCCCTGCGAAACCAGTCCGCAGAAAAGCGCTAGTATCTGTGCTAGTATCGTAACCAGGCAACTGGGGCGGTTCGTTTGTCACGTTTGAATTTGATTTGAAAGTTGTCAGAATCTTCTGATTTAAGTCAATGCTTTTCAAACCATTTTATGCAATTTAGTTGTGCAGTTACTAGCAGCGAATTGTGTTCTGTTAAGTGGGTTTAGTGGTAATTATACATATTGTGAAAAATGACAAGATCTGTAAGTATAAACAATTCAAATTTGATTACATTCTTAGCCTTGATCATAAGTTTATGTGTTTTATTGTTATATTAAAATAAAATAATGTTATTTTTTTCAGGAACCAACATGTGGCCATCATAAATGTATTACAAACAGTCTCCCTGTCGATGAACAAGGGCATATGTTTTGTTTTCCAAGATTGGAAAGCCTACGGCGGGAATGGATCATCCGGATGGGTTGTCTTGATCTACTCGAATTGTCGTACCAGCAAATATTAGATCGAGGATTCCAGGTCTGCCGACTTCATTTTACTGATAAGCAATTTCGGAAAAAAAGATTTTGAATCGTCATGAAATACCCGTGGACGTTTTTAATTCTGGTAAGATTTTCTTTTATACTAAAATTGCTTTGAAATTATAGGTTAAGTAATGCATAACCGCCGAAATACGAAATGTTTCTTTACGTAAGATTATTAAACTTTGCTGTTTTCGTATTTCCATGAAGGCTTTATTTCTTTATTAAAACTGTTTCAGAAATAACTAATAATTTATTATTATTTGTTAGTTGCTGCTTCAAAAATGATGGAGGAGGAGGAACCAGTATTTGAAGTTCTTGCTAATAATATGCCTGCTATCGAAGGGACACCGAAAACACGTAAATGTTCTGCTGGTGATGCTACTGCTTCTGTTTCTGGTATGCTTTTATTTTAAATCATTTTTAGTTTTATATTGCACTTAACTTAGGGTTAATTATGAGTTTTGAAAGTTATTTTAAATTGTCAACTAATATTTTTTTTGTCTTTTCAGTTGCAGATCCAGAAACACCGAAGACAGGCGTATCATTTATTGAACTTCCTTTCGATAATACGGGAAATATTGCACCGGTTATACCGAAGAGACGGAAACGTTTTGCTGCATGAAGTTTGCGATGCGAGCCATACGTGGAGTAGCATACATTAGTTTTTCTAAACCAATAATATTTTATAAAATTCATTGTATCATAATGATAATCTATGACGAAATGATAACAAAATCTATCACAATGATTATCTGTATCGAAATAATAACTAAATCTGTATCATAATGATAATCTGTATCGAAATGAAAATTTGTATCATAATGAGTGTCATTCAAGTACGTATGACATATATTTAATAAGTATATTAAAGCATAGAAGTAGAAAAATGTTTTTTTTTATTAATTACTTTCAGATTTTCTATATTTAAGTATTAATATATTCTGTAACACAATAGTTTAATTTTTATATATCGATAATTTTTATATAATAAAAAATACCTGACAAAACTATTTTAAAATTTCACTTGTCAAAAGTATTATCGATATATAAAAATTAAATATTGTGTTACAGAATGACAGAATTTTAAATTCGAATTATTTGAAGCTATCATTCAATTTTCCCGCCTTTTTAGTTTAGTTCATCCCTGCAAGGCCAGAGGTGCTGCAAACTGAGTTTTTATATTTACTATAGAGTTGGCAAGTCTGATAGTGTAGATGGTCTGTGCACAAAACAGACTATTCGTTATGCAGTATTTTTTATATTTATTTCCATTTAATATATTAGCTAAACTATGACATATTTCAGCTACACAAAAACAGACTATAGCGCAGGGCAGTAATAATTTTCGTAATATCTCAACGTACCATAACGTGCCGTAAAGATAAAAGTTTGTGATCTTTGAATTTTTGATACTTTATGGCACAGTACGTCACGTTACGGCTTACGTCTGTATAAATTGTCACATTTGTTTGCATTGTTTTATTCTTCATTGAAAATATACCAGACTCTACAGTTCTCGGTACGTAAATACGAACCATCTGAATTTCAACCTGACTATTAACATTAAATGTACAAAATATATAATAAATAGATGAATTATATGAGAGATATAGATCTTCTATTTCATACAACTGCAAGTATTATACAATATTACGACACTTTTCTGAATGAACTTACAGAATTTAAATTGCACCAGTAACTTGTATTATATCTTGTGCAAATATTGACTTAGGAAATGCCTTTTTATAAAACTCATTGTTACAATCACATGTTTGAATTTTATTTATACGACAAATATCTTTTGCAATGAGAAAATATATAAACCTAAAAGTATTTTTCATGTTTGTACAAGGTATCTGTTGAATAGTTTAGTATCTATTCCTCATATAATCTACGAAATTTGTAAACTTTGGTACTTCAATCGGTTATCTTGTAAGGATTATTACATCCCCCACTGTATCACATAATATATCATTCGCATTCATTTCACATATTTTATAAAATAGAATTTGTAAAATTATTCTGACAAAAACTGTCATTTTTCTTCACTGTCGGCGCTGACTACTTTTTTGCACAGTGCCTAGAACAAAATATTTACACCGCGCAAATTACGAATGCTCAAACGAAAATTATTGAAACGAAGTACTTGTGTTTGTGTAAACTTTTCCATTTATTTTTAGGTTCGTATTGGAACACTTTGTATACATATTATAAATACATATCCATAATAAAAAAATATATCATCAAGGCATATTACCCGTTGATGATGATGATGATGATGATGATGATGATGATATATTCATACCGTATGGGTTTTTACCGGACGACATCACACGGGTACTCATTGTTGGAATGAACAGTGCACCACAGGAATCACTTATGTGCCATTTAAAATTCGAAATAATTGTGGCGTCGGTTGGGATCGAACCCGGGTCTCCAGATTCGCGAACAGACAAACTCAGGCATATGCCACAAAACCTCATAAATACATATTTACATGATATAAATTTATTTTCTGAATAATACATATAATGAATTATTAGGTATATGATCATGCATTTTTCATTTCATTATGATGTCAAAAAAATTGAGAGTTATGACAATAGTATTTCGTATATATCGTGCTTTTGTCATCAAGTTTTATATAAAAAGAAACTGTTGTGCCATATCAAATAAAAAAAAATCACAAAAGGTAAAAGGTTGATAGTTTCTTTCCGCTATTTGTTTTTCTCTCCACACAAATTAAATTCTGGACAAATAATAAACATACAGATTCTCTCCCTGCTACACGAATTACTTTTTTCTTGAATTTTTTTGCTGTTTTTCCCCGCTCTCACTTTTCTTTCCATGGCATCCTTCTTCGTCGGATAAAAGAACAATAAATAAAATCTCTGTTAAATAATCCGTTACAAGATTCCATCCCTTAAAGGGATGTTACGTCATCAGGGTAGGGATAGTAGTGGTGGAGTACCCTTTCCGGCTTGGTATGGGGGATGTTTACATTATACCGTATTAGTGATTTTAGGGAGTAAATTTTCCGAGGGAATGTTGGACGGGTAATTAATATTGTATGATAGCAGTTGAGTGCAGGGCAATTGTAATGTTTTACTCTAATCGAAGCATCAATATTCATCGGAGTTTCGAACCTCATAGTTAAATAGCATATGATCAATAAGTGCATGAGAAATAGGTGCAAGAATCACATATTTATGACCAGGACATCAATAAATATTTCATTATAATTATAAAATGTTGAAACAGCTCTATATTCCTTTATCTAATTCCATTTTAAAAGTTGAATTTTACGTTATGAAATGTCACTTCTTGCATAATTGATATGAAATGAGTTTTGTAAAAAATCTTTTATACGACCACTTCAAAAAATAATAAATATTTCGATAGTTAGCCTACTTAAGAAAGTTGAAAATATCGCACACTAGCATGATATGATATCGTGGTAGCACGATATGGTCATATCACAATGATGAGACCAAATAAACATAGTCAGGCAGCTTTGCTTTGTTTGTTGCTATAGTTGATTAATTGAAAAAGAAAATAGTAGTACCATTTAAAATAAAGTTCTTAAAAATAGCTATTTGTTATTTTTTGTGGTCGTCTAAATCCAGTGTTCATAATTCACTCGAAAGTAATATCGTATTGCTCGTGTGTTGACTCACTCGGTTGCACTTCGTTCGTCGAACTTCATACTCGTACGATATTTCTCACTTTCGATACTCGTTATGAAATATACTAATACATAACTGAGTTACGTAATAGTTATTTAGGTATAGAGGGCCGAAAGAAATGGTTTACGCCTGCCTACGAAATTTGAAGCCCAACGCGTAGCGGAAGGTTATTCGTTCAACTTCTTTCTGCTTGAGGTACCTAAGCATATTTTACGGATTATTGCAATCAAATGAAATATTTTTAAATTATTTTTTACCTGATCAGGTTAAATTAATGTAACAAAATGTAAATTTAATCTTGATGTAATTAAATTTCTTTTTTCAATTTGTAACTTCATTGGGTAACTAATTATTTTACATTTAGACTTGAAAATGGTTATAATCATAACCGAAACGTCGTCTTTTTTGCTACTTCAATAAATACATTATCGACGAATGAAGCTTTTATTTCAAGAATCCTACCACTGAATTAATAAACATTTAGCATATATAATAAGAAATATTAAAACAGTAATCATGTCATGCAGACTCTACGACCAAATCGTAAATATTGCTCCGTCGAAATTCTTACACATTCTATACAAAAACATTTTGTACATTCCAAACTTAAGAAATTGTAGCAATTTTGGCATGTGTATTTTATTATTCTATTTTTCTTGATATTACAATAGTAACATCATCCAAAAGTGTCCTTGTTAGGAGATGGGTTTTCTGTTTCCATGTTACATATCATCCGTAGTATCTTCCTCAATTTCCAAATCAGCAACAATTTTACCATATAAATTTTGGAGATATTCTTCTTGTTCATAATTCATGGTCTTGATATAAAAAACACCACTATTACATTAAATAAATATGTACATGAACGCCAACCAGGTATGGGCATTTACTCGAAAAAAGTATTTTTTACATAATATTTAAATTACACTCGGCAAAGTTCTCAAAATTTCAGTCTCTGAATCAACCTCTTGGTCATTTATCAGAGACTGGCCCACTCAACCAGAACCACAGACGCGTTTCGCTGTTTTTGCAGCTCATCAGTGTGGTGTACTGACGCCTCTTTTGAGGCACTGAGACTAGTTGAGCGGGCGGATGATAAAACATCCCACAAAGATTTAAAGCCTGCAGATGTAACTAACCACATGCAGAGCCATCTATCAGGAAAACCGCGAGCTTAGCTAGCAGAATATATGGGCCAGTCTCTGATAAATGACCGAGAGGTTGATTCAGAGATTGAAATTTTGTGAACTTTGCCGAGTGTAATTTAAATATTATTTACAGTGCTAGTGCCGCATTTGTACATTGTACAGTTTTCTATTATATTCTGCTACCTAAGCTCGCGGTTTTCCTGATAGATGGCTCTGCATGTGGTTGTTACCTCTGCAGGCTTGATATCTTTGTGGGATGTTTTATCATCCGCCCGTTCAACTAGTCTCAGTGCCTCGAAAGAGGCGTCAGTACATCACACTGATGAGCTGCAAAAACAGCAAAACGCGTCTGTGGTTCTGGTTGAATGGGCCAGTCTCTGATAAATGACCGAGAGGTTAATTCAGAGACTGAAATTTTGTGAACTTTGCCGAGTGTAATGTAAATATTATTTAAAGCAGTTCACCTAGTGTCGCATTTGTACATTGTACAGTTTTCTAGTATTTTGTTACGTTTACGTGTAAAAAAATGCGTAAAAATGTGAAATAAGTAAAAAACGTAGAAAATGTATAATTTTAGTTCTTCATAACGACACTAGACGGCTTGTTGTTTACAAATATCAACGTTCTGTTTAGGAGCCAAAACTTAGGTTTATACAATAGCAAATTTAAAATGTTCTCAACTATAATATGCTATAAATTTATGTATTTAGTGTAATTTTTACGTTAAAAATATTTAAAGTTTGTTATATTTTAAATATTATACATTATTTACGTAAAATGTCTCAAATATTATCATTGTAAAAAATTTTTTTTACTTGTAAAACATTACGTATTTTACGTGCACATATCTGCCGCCAACATACCTTCAAAAATATAACAATATAGTTAACATCGGCCTTACACACTGAACGTTAATTTTACTCTGCCATATTAATATTAATTAATACGCGCTAATATAAAATAAGTTAGATAATGGCGGATATTTTCGAACCGTTCGGTCTGTGAGACCGCATGTTAACTGTGGAAGGTTAATATTATTCTACTCGACTATTTTAAATATACAGAAAAATTTATTGAAAATATCATTGGTAAATTACTACAATGTCATAGAATAAGAAGAAAAATAAATATTCACAAATTTTCTATTATAATTTCCTAAAATAACTTTCTGAAACACATTCAATTTTGGTCTACATTTGCTAATTTGTAATATTGTATCGAATATCTATTATTTTTTTTTGCATACAAATAATTTTCACTGCGTATAAATTTGGAATGAATGTAAACATATCGACATATTATGGAAATTTATGTTTACAAATTTGTGTGGAATTTATTTTTCATTGTAGATTACCATACTACTCATTATCTGTTTTAAAAATTCATCCCAATAATATTGCTATTATATTTTTGCATACATTATATATTTTTCAATCTCGTAATAGAAATATGAAATACACCATTTGTTTTAGATATGAAAGTTAAAAATTAAAAATCGACGCATATGTTCGGATCGGAACTATTGAAAATTAATATGGTGAAGTATATAAAACCCCATATTCATTAATTTACAGCGCATATAAACACAATCCTTCGTTTGGGCCATTATATAGTGATAAAACTCCCTCGATATTCTCCACTGGTATTTTCACGAGGAAATAATTAACTTTTTTATCTGTGTTCCGATTGGCTGCGCACTTCCGTGCGTATAATTGAAGAGTTATTTGCAACATTTACTGGTTAAAATATTTGCCCGACTAGAATTGATAGTGACCGATAAACCATCGAAGTTACAGATGAGTTTTGTTTATGTGACTTGTTCAAACTTTTAATGATGCAGTGAGATGTAAATATTAGATTCTGGCTATCGAGGATTTTACTCTTTGACTTTCAAAAAGTTTATGATGTGGATGGTTTTCAGGAATTATTTTAATCTAGATCAAAACAAAATATTGTTTGTATTTTATGTGTGGTGTATTTTAAACATTATCTTTCAAAGGTTTTATTTAAATTTAATTTGTTTAACGTTTTAAAGTTTATCAGATTGTTTTTTGTTCAAATATTTGGAAAACGAACTTTTTGTTTTAGAATTTTGATAGCTATTATTGGAATAGTGGGTTTGTGTTTAGGCATTTTCCATTAATTAACGTTTAAGTGCTCTAGTGTATAATTAAAATCGTAATTCCGTAAAGGCTCCGGTGGTGTACACATGGACCCCATTTCAAAAATGTACTTACCCAATTATAGTTGACAATGTTTTATTAAAAACAGAACAAGTCCAAATGCAAATATGAAATTTGAATCTTTGTTTTTACATTACCACCTCTAACGCAAAATAGGTATCAAAATCTTAATGGTAATATTCGAAGAAGGATGGAGTTTCTCAAGTATCATAATTGTTCAGTATTTCCTGTTTGATAATATAAAATTACATAGCAAAAACTTATTGACTTATCTGCCATCGGGTATTTGGAGACTACTTTTTTTAAATAAATTAAATATGAAACTTAATTCAACACTGGATTTGTTCAAATATTAATATAAGTTTATACTGTGATTACGTAGAACGTCAACAAAATTTATAAGACAGTAAGCATATCACATATGATAAAAGACATTCTAAGGCCCCGAGGAAACCAAAAAGAATAGTTAAGCCTCAAATGCCAGAAAGATAAAAAGCTATTTTTTTATTCTTAGGTACCTAATAAATATTTCTTTTTTCCATTATTTCATTCCAATATAAATAATACAATTAATTTAAACGATACGAAGTTTTAATAATCACATGTATATTTGAATTCGACCGAAATCATCGTTATCTCTTACCTGCCTGTCTAGTCTGTATAGTGTATTTTCTACTAAAGCTAGCAACAAAATGTATCATTACCTAGGTTAAGGCCAGTAGGGCTCTGAAACTTTGGTAGAGCTGTATTTCGTAAAATTATAACCATTTCACATGGTGTTGCCTTTTTATAAAAGTATAAAAAATATTTATTCACAAGAACATTTGTACTTGATTTTAATTATATTAGTAAAATTTGTAAATATATGAAATATTCGTAATATCTATACTGTTTAATATAAAGATCCATTTTATTTAAATGTCTTACTCTATAGTGTCCAATACAGTAGACGTTCGCTAATCCGAATTCCTTTAATCTGAACATTTCAGTAATACGAACTGCTCGGTCGGTATTTTTATCCGTTCAAAGTACTGAAGACAGAATGTGCGTGTGCGACAGAGAGAAACAGGAAGGTAAGAATTTTGAAAAACTAAGCTGAAAACATTACATTTTTTTACATCATAGATATAACCTGTTTATTCATATATACATATATTTAAATAAACATTCACATTTTAATTTAACTCTAAAATCTGAATTTCTCATTAATCCGAACACGCCTCTTCATTAATTGGTTCGGATTAGTGAATACTCATCTTGTGAATTTTACGCACACATTTTATTCTTCTTCTATGAATAATTTTATTACTATACTGTCTTATTTTTTGTAGACGAGAAGACAAAAAAATCTGATGTGGCCAGCACATTACCTCTCGCCGTATATTTTACCTGGCTGTATGCATAAAGCAAAGATTATTTTTATAAATACAAATAATATATTCATATAAATCTATGACGTATAAACTTCTTTGTTATTCAATAATAGCATGCCTCAACATAAAGATATTTACCATAAATTATGTTACAATAAATTACAAAGTAGAGTTTACCATATATAAATATTAGGCTGGTAACAGCAATTTTCAATTCGAACAACTTTGTTTACTTTCTCTTCATATTCTTCTAGTAAAAACATTAATTTTGGGCGGTCTAAAATGTATATATCTCGATTGTGCATCTATTCTTATATATCTTCTTTTACATTTTATTTTTTCATACTTGTTATATCTAAATAACACTAATTCCCTTTAATAAAGTGACGGATAGATTGCACTCCGATTATTCTTATATCGATGTGTAATTTTGTCAATATTTACAACTTACTTGAGAAGAATTTGATAGCTTTTTCGCAATTCAAAGTTACTCTAGTCTACAGTACTGGTGTACATTGTCCCATAATGTTTGAAACAAATTTAAGTCCTTCAACCTAAGTAGTACTAGATGACACCTTTCCCGCCGTGGAATGCAGACTAATTAGTGGGGGTAATTAAAAACTCATTAACTGGCGCCAGTGACCGCTCTGGAATGCAGACTAATTGTTTTTAATGACTTTTTAATTGCTTTTTAATGACTTCCTGGAATTTGTGGTGACGTATGTTTGCTTTCTAATGACCTAGGAATTTGTGGTGACGTATGTTTGCTTTCTAATGACCTGCTTTTTAATTTCCTAGAAATATAGGTTATTGTTGTTTTCATTTGGAAGATATTTGTTTGATTTGATATATGCTTGCAGTAACAAGAAGAACTAGGTAAGGTTATATTTAAATTAATTAATTATGCGCACTCTCCACGCCAACATTGAGTGCCCGTGAGGTGACGCCTGGTAAGCGCCCATACGGTACAAATATTCCATCATTACCGATATCTGTGTATGAAGCAGATTGGCACACCCAGTAATGAATAATATGCTGTGATGAAATATTTATTTAGATATTTGTTTGATTTGATATATGCTTGTAATTAAGCTGAGAAGATGTTTATTATTAAATTTAATTATGTCGCGGGCATCCGTACCGACACGCAGAGGGACCGCCGAAACGACGCACCGCTGGACCGCGAGCATGACATAGATTATTCTAAACCTAAAAATTATTACTGTTGATCAAAAAGCAATAAATAAATTTCACCATAATTGGCGGAAACGAGAAATTGGCATAGCTTAGTTTACAAATAAAAACAGGCGTAGAAGCGAAGTTAGGACGAAGTTTATATCCATGGAATATTCCCAAAGATAAATAAATATTTTACCAATAGCAACACGTCGGTTTGGCGTACTACTCCGTACACCAAATGCATGTCGGTGTATTCTTGGTTAGTGAAAGTGACAGGAGTTTCTAAATATCAAAATACTACGCCGCTAATTAGGAATTCAACGTCGATATGACAACTGACAAATATTGCTTTTGGAACAACTTGATTTCTGGATTGTAACTTAATAAGAAGCTGTTTTGTAATTGGGCGACTTTGCAGTTCCATAACTTTTATAACTCGACAGATAAAGCAAAATAAATTTCAAATACCTACTCCTTAGTAAGAATAACATTTTTTCTTGTTTAAAATAATATGTATTTCACGATCTAACTGTGACAAAGCGTCAGGTTAGATATGTTGGAAGTTTTGAAAATAATCCATGTTTTAGTTTTCTAATATTTCAGAAATTAAAATTTAATATGATTTTTTTTTTTAATGAGTGCGATTATATCTAATCATTGCTTTTGTTCCTCGAATCCGGGTTTTGAGAGCTCGTTAACTATTCGACGTTGGACATACGGTTCTAATATGAATTCAATTATGTTTCATTTATTTTTGGACGATTGACAAATACAATAAATAATAACCACAAACGCAAAATTTAAAAATATTTGAGAAGTGATATAGCTATTGCTACGAAGATATAGAAATTTTGAATTTATTTTTAAAATTATGAAGTTTTAACGACATTATTACTGCTGATTAGAAAGCAATAAATAAATTTCGTCATGATTGGCGGAAAACGAGAAATTGACAGCTTAGTAGCTACATATGTTAACAAATAAAACACGTGTAGAAGTGAAGTTAGAACGAAGTTTATATCCATGGAATATACCAAAAGATAAATAAATATTTTTAAATGTTTATTAGTTTATTAATAATTTGTAACAAAATACTAAATTACGTACAGTTTAATAATAAAAACATGTATATAAAAATAATTACATTAGTATACTTTATCAACATACTGCTCCTAAAATAAATTAAACAAATGTGAAAAGCAAACTCACCCAAAATTTTTAATTTTAAATTGAATCCGAGTATACATTCGTGGATTCTTCAATTTCTACTTTAAAATGAACCGACTATATTGTTTGTTGTCGGTATGCTTGTTAAGAATGTATGACGTCTAAGTCTGCAAAGTAACAGAGACTCAGTTTTCTCCAAGTATTCATATTCTTGTATCGTCTGAAATTACAAATATTAAGATACAATTTTTGATTTATAACTCGAAAATTATAATACACGTAATATTCGTTCTTGGCATTATTTTCTTGAATATTAAACAAATTTATATTTTTAGAAGATTATTACTTTTTCATAATTTTTCTGAAATACTTGACAGTCGTTTAGAAATTTATACAAATACAATACAAAACGTACTTTGTATTATTTTTCGGGAATGTGTAACTTTCTACTTGTGATAAATAAATATTTGTTTTAAAATAGATCGGGAAATATGTCCATAATATAATGTTTATACCATATTACAAAATTATTGGCCTCAGGAAATAAATTTTAACTTTTAAATGAATGCTAATATATCCAATTTTCCAAATTTCAGATTTAAAATGAGTAGACATTTCTAAATATCAAATTACTGCGCCGCTGATTACAAATTCAGCGTCGATATGACAACTGTCAAATATTGCTTTCGGAGCAACTTGTTTCTTAGATTTAAATTTCAGTAATTTTGTGAATATGAACTCGTAAATATAATTATTCAAATATATTCCAAATATAGGTATAAATAAATTTTAGGAATTAAAGTAAAGAATGTATTTAATTAGCTACATACCCATTCGGTTATTAATGACCAAAATTTTTCATGTTTATTATATTTTCACTTATTTCTGGGGAATGACAAATACAATAAACAATAACCGCAAACGCAAAATTTAAAAATATTTGAGAAGTGTTATGGCTATTGCTACAAAGATATAAAATTTTGTTTAACAACATACTGTTCCTCAAATAAATTAAACAGATGTGAAAAGCAAACTTACCCTAATTTTAAAATGAATCCGAGTATACATTCAATTTCTACTTTAAATTGAACCGACTATATTGTTTGTTGCCGGAAAGGTCTTTTAGAATGTTTGACGCTTAATGTTTCATCTGAAATTACAAATATTAAGATACAATTTTTTATAACTAGAATATATATATAATCTTAATAGACTGCACCGAGCTAATAATATTATTGTATATAATATTTCTGAATGTACTACAACATTAAACCATTCTTTAAATAGGCATATCGAAGATTGCACGAATTATGATTATCAAGAAACAACCAAAATCTTAAAAAATATTCCAAACTCAAAGTTTCAAAATTATAGCGTTGAACGTATTGGTAAATATCGAGATGAAAAAATAAGACCACTAAGAATTAACTTTCAAAAAAAAGATCAGATGCTATATGTGTAATTAAAAATAAAAAAAACTTCTTAAAAGTTTAAATATCTCTGTCAATGTTGAGCAAACACCTATGCAACTACAAAAATTGAGAGATGTCAAAGACGAATTGAAACAAAAATTAGATAAAGGAAATAAAAACTTAACAATAAAATGCATAAAGGTGTTCCACAAGTCGTTACTAAATCATCGAATATTGAAGTTAACAGTTCTGCAGATGATGCTACCAATAATTCTGGCTAGCAACTACTGAACAACCCGAACTTTTCCATTTATTTTCAAAATATACAAGGATTAAAAAATAAAATTGATGATATTAATTTACTTCTACAACATGAACTATCATGTGTTTACTAATCTACATAAGTATAATTCGGTGTCCCAGTCTACTTATTCTACACGAAATTCAAATAATATTTTAGAAATCCCATACCACAATACAGCTACCTAGGAAAAAAGGTTTTTACTATTCTAGTATAACATGTTATAATGCGTTACCACAATGTTGCAAGTAATTAAAGGTAAAAAGATCACGGTCTTTAATTAAACAAATTCTCATAGAAAAGGAATACTACAACTGTAACGATTATTTTAAAGACTGTAAAAATAATACTTTCATTTATCTGTAATTATTGTTAAATAAAGTATTGTTATTGTAATATTAATTAATTAAATTAAAATTTATTTACTAGGAATTAAAGTAAAGAACGTACTGAAATAGCTACATACCCATTCGGTTATTAATGATCAAAATTTTTCATGTTTATTATATTTTCACTTATTTTTGGGGAATGACAAATACAATAAACAATAACCGCAAACGCAAAATTTAAAAATATTTGAGAAGTGTTATGGCTATTGCTACGAAGATATAAAATTTTGTTTATCAACATACTGTTCCTGAAATAAATGTGAGAAGCAAACTTACCCAAATTTTAAATTTTAAAATGAATCCGAGTATACATTCAATTTCTTCTTTAAATTGAACCGACTATATAGTTTGTTGCCGGAAAGGTCTTTCAGAATGTTTGACGCTTAATGTTTCATCTGAAATTACAAATATTAAGATACAATTTTTATAACTAGAATATAATTATAACACACGTAATATTCTTTCTTGGCATTATTTTCTGGAATATTAAGTTTTAAAATAGATCGGGTGACAAATACAATAAACAATAACCGCAAACGCAAAATTTAAAAATGTTTATTAGTTTATTAATAATTTGTAACAGAACTACTAAATTACGTGCAGTTTAATAATAATAATGTATATAAAAAAAATAATTACATTAGCATACTTTACCAACATACTATTTCCTGAAATAAATGTGAAAAGCAAACTTACCCAAATTTTAAATTTTAAAATGAATCCGAGTATACATTCGTGGAATCATCATTTTCTACTTTTAATTGAACCGACTATATTGTTTGCTAACGAAATTCTGTTGTGTGACGCATAATGTTTTGTCTGAAATTAAAAATATTAAGATACAATTTTTATAAAATAATATTCAATCAATCATATATAAAGAAATGTTAATATTTTATCCTAATTTAATTAAGAATGATTTAATATCAAATATGTATTATGTACCTAGTAATGGGGTTATTTCACATTTCCTCTTGAAAGAATAGGTCAAATTAAATATGTAGGTGTATGTTTTACACTTTACAAGTCTTTAGAATCAGAGATATGATTTTAAAAGTTGTCTTTAATTTTAAATATTTGGACGCTGACGTCACGGCTATACGTCACGCTTAGTCGGAACAGCTCTCTACCGATCATTTAGTTAATTAATAATAATGATAAATTTACAATTTACTTACGTCGACGATTAAAGTTCGTTAGTTTATCATACTGGGTCCTCTCCCATTGGTTTAAAAACTCGTAGTCCTCGAACACGACTTTATAATTAATGTATTCACAAACTGCTTTTATCTGGTTCACTGTTTGAAACGCGCCTGCACTAAAATAACGCATCGTATTCGATACTGTTTTGTTGTTCAAAAGAACATCACTGCTCGGAACAGAATTTAAGCCTGTAGCGATTTTGCAAGTTGAGCAGCACTGAATATTACAAGTATACTACACAAGCCTAGTCGTTGTACACATCCGAGAAATAAATTTCGACCTGCTGTGCAGTGTATAAATATAATGACAACGACTTAATAAATTTAGTAAAATTTTATGCTGCTTTTCAGACTTACAGTAATCTGTTTTAATGAGTTTTCAAAACGTGAATTCCGTGTAAACCGCATTGTATTGTTGCTTTCTTTCGACCTTCTTAGTATAATTCGTTCTTAACGACCATATGAAACTCGTAACTGTTGTTTTACAAAATGTCTTTCGTTCTAAACAAATATGTGTGATAAATTAATACAGAAGCTGTATTAGATGAGGAGTATTATGAAAATCTCTTTAAAATATGCGTGAAGACAACTAACAAGCTAGGGAATATTATATTTAATTAACTTAATTATTTATTTTGTTTATTAATAAAGTTTGAATTATTATGTATATAATGAGGCGTAGATTTTATGTAACTACGAAAATATGAGTAAGGAACACTTAAATTCTGTTCCGAGCAGTGATGTTCTTTTGAACAACAAAACAGTATCGAATACGATGCGTTATTTTAGTGCAGGCGCGTTTCAAACAGTGAACCAGATAAAAGCAGTTTGTGAATACATTAATTATAAAGTCGTGTTCGAGGACTACGAGTTTTTAAACCAATGGGAGAGGACCCAGTATGATAAACTAACGAACTTTAATCGTCGACGTAAGTAAATTGTAAATTTATCATTATTATTAATTAACTAAATGATCGGTAGAGAGCTGTTCCGACTAAGCGTGACGTATAGCCGTGACGTCAGCGTCCAAATATTTAAAATTAAAGACAACTTTTAAAATCATATCTCTGATTCTAAAGACTTGTAAAGTGTAAAACATACACCTACATATTTAATTTGACCTATTCTTTCAAGAGGAAATGTGAAATAACCCCATTACTAGGTACATAATACATATTTGATATTAAATCATTCTTAATTAAATTAGGATAAAATATTAACATTTCTTTATATATGATTGATTGAATATTATTTTATAAAAATTGTATCTTAATATTTTTAATTTCAGACAAAACATTATGCGTCACACAACAGAATTTCGTTAGCAAACAATATAGTCGGTTCAATTAAAAGTAGAAAATGATGATTCCACGAATGTATACTCGGATTCATTTTAAAATTTAAAATTTGGGTAAGTTTGCTTTTCACATTTATTTCAGGAAATAGTATGTTGGTAAAGTATGCTAATGTAATTATTTTTTTTATATACATTATTATTATTAAACTGCACGTAATTTAGTAGTTCTGTTACAAATTATTAATAAACTAATAAACATTTTTAAATTTTGCGTTTGCGGTTATTGTTTATTGTATTTGTCACCCGATCTATTTTAAAACTTAATATTCCAGAAAATAATGCCAAGAAAGAATATTACGTGTGTTATAATTATATTCTAGTTATAAAAATTGTATCTTAATATTTGTAATTTCAGATGAAACATTAAGCGTCAAACATTCTGAAAGACCTTTCCGGCAACAAACTATATAGTCGGTTCAATTTAAAGAAGAAATTGAATGTATACTCGGATTCATTTTAAAATTTAAAATTTGGGTAAGTTTGCTTCTCACATTTATTTCAGGAACAGTATGTTGATAAACAAAATTTTATATCTTCGTAGCAATAGCCATAACACTTCTCAAATATTTTTAAATTTTGCGTTTGCGGTTATTGTTTATTGTATTTGTCATTCCCCAAAAATAAGTGAAAATATAATAAACATGAAAAATTTTGATCATTAATAACCGAATGGGTATGTAGCTATTTCAGTACGTTCTTTACTTTAATTCCTAGTAAATAAATTTTAATTTAATTAATTAATATTACAATAACAATACTTTATTTAACAATAATTACAGATAAATGAAAGTATTATTTTTACAGTCTTTAAAATAATCGTTACAGTTGTAGTATTCCTTTTCTATGAGAATTTGTTTAATTAAAGACCGTGATCTTTTTACCTTTAATTACTTGCAACATTGTGGTAACGCATTATAACATGTTATACTAGAATAGTAAAAACCTTTTTTCCTAGGTAGCTGTATTGTGGTATGGGATTTCTAAAATATTATTTGAATTTCGTGTAGAATAAGTAGACTGGGACACCGAATTATACTTATGTAGATTAGTAAACACATGATAGTTCATGTTGTAGAAGTAAATTAATATCATCAATTTTATTTTTTAATCCTTGTATATTTTGAAAATAAATGGAAAAGTTCGGGTTGTTCAGTAGTTGCTAGCCAGAATTATTGGTAGCATCATCTGCAGAACTGTTAACTTCAATATTCGATGATTTAGTAACGACTTGTGGAACACCTTTATGCATTTTATTGTTAAGTTTTTATTTCCTTTATCTAATTTTTGTTTCAATTCGTCTTTGACATCTCTCAATTTTTGTAGTTGCATAGGTGTTTGCTCAACATTGACAGAGATATTTAAACTTTTAAGAAGTTTTTTTTATTTTTAATTACACATATAGCATCTGATCTTTTTTTTGAAAGTTAATTCTTAGTGGTCTTATTTTTTCATCTCGATATTTACCAATACGTTCAACGCTATAATTTTGAAACTTTGAGTTTGGAATATTTTTTAAGATTTTGGTTGTTTCTTGATAATCATAATTCGTGCAATCTTCGATATGCCTATTTAAAGAATGGTTTAATGTTGTAGTACATTCAGAAATATTATATACAATAATATTATTAGCTCGGTGCAGTCTATTAAGATTATATATATATTCTAGTTATAAAAAATTGTATCTTAATATTTGTAATTTCAGATGAAACATTAAGCGTCAAACATTCTAAAAGACCTTTCCGGCAACAAACAATATAGTCGGTTCAATTTAAAGTAGAAATTGAATGTATACTCGGATTCATTTTAAAATTAGGGTAAGTTTGCTTTTCACATCTGTTTAATTTATTTGAGGAACAGTATGTTGTTAAA
Organism: Harpalus rufipes; assembly: GCA_951394225.1. NCBI lineage: Eukaryota > Metazoa > Arthropoda > Insecta > Coleoptera > Carabidae > Harpalus > Harpalus rufipes. The sequence continues at coordinate 16,646,713 of OX596277.1, forward strand.
CAAAATTTTATATCTTTGTAGCAATAGCCATAACACTTCTCAAATATTTTTAAATTTTGCGTTTGCGGTTATTGTTTATTGTATTTGTCATTCCCCAGAAATAAGTGAAAATATAATAAACATGAAAAATTTTGGTCATTAATAACCGAATGGGTATGTAGCTAATTAAATACATTCTTTACTTTAATTCCTAAAATTTATTTATACCTATATTTGGAATATATTTGAATAATTATATTTACGAGTTCATATTCACAAAATTACTGAAATTTAAATCTAAGAAACAAGTTGCTCCGAAAGCAATATTTGACAGTTGTCATATCGACGCTGAATTTGTAATCAGCGGCGCAGTAATTTGATATTTAGAAATGTCTACTCATTTTAAATCTGAAATTTGGAAAATTGGATATATTAGCATTCATTTAAAAGTTAAAATTTATTTCCTGAGGCCAATAATTTTGTAATATGGTATAAACATTATATTATGGACATATTTCCCGATCTATTTTAAAACAAATATTTATTTATCACAAGTAGAAAGTTACACATTCCCGAAAAATAATACAAAGTACGTTTTGTATTGTATTTGTATAAATTTCTAAACGACTGTCAAGTATTTCAGAAAAATTATGAAAAAGTAATAATCTTCTAAAAATATAAATTTGTTTAATATTCAAGAAAATAATGCCAAGAACGAATATTACGTGTATTATAATTTTCGAGTTATAAATCAAAAATTGTATCTTAATATTTGTAATTTCAGACGATACAAGAATATGAATACTTGGAGAAAACTGAGTCTCTGTTACTTTGCAGACTTAGACGTCATACACTCTTAACAAGCATACCGACAACAAACAATATAGTCGGTTCATTTTAAAGTAAAAATTGAAGAATCCACGAATGTATACTCGGATTCAATTTAAAATTGAAAATTTTGGGTGAGTTTGCTTTTCACATTTGTTTAATTTATTTTAGGAGCAGTATGTTGATAAAGTATACTAATGTAATTATTTTTATATACATGTTTTTATTATTAAACTGTACGTAATTTAGTATTTTGTTACAAATTATTAATAAACTAATAAACATTTAAAAATATTTATTTATCTTTTGGTATATTCCATGGATATAAACTTCGTTCTAACTTCACTTCTACACGTGTTTTATTTGTTAACATATGTAGCTACTAAGCTGTCAATTTCTCGTTTTCCGCCAATCATGACGAAATTTATTTATTGCTTTCTAATCAGCAGTAATAATGTCGTTAAAACTTCATAATTTTAAAAATAAATTCAAAATTTCTATATCTTCGTAGCAATAGCTATATCACTTCTCAAATATTTTTAAATTTTGCGTTTGTGGTTATTATTTATTGTGTTTGTCAATCGTCCAAAAATAAATGAAACATAATTGAATTCATATTAGAACCGTATGTCCAACGTCGAATAGTTAACGAGCTCTCAAAACCCGGATTCGAGGAACAAAAGCAATGATTAGATATAATCGCACTCATTAAAAAAAAAAAATCATATTAAATTTTAATTTCTGAAATATTAGAAAACTAAAACATGGATTATTTTCAAAACTTCCAACATATCTAACCTGACGCTTTGTCACAGTTAGATCGTGAAATACATATTATTTTAAACAAGAAAAAATGTTATTCTTACTAAGGAGTAGGTATTTGAAATTTATTTTGCTTTATCTGTCGAGTTATAAAAGTTATGGAACTGCAAAGTCGCCCAATTACAAAACAGCTTCTTATTAAGTTACAATCCAGAAATCAAGTTGTTCCAAAAGCAATATTTGTCAGTTGTCATATCGACGTTGAATTCCTAATTAGCGGCGTAGTATTTTGATATTTAGAAACTCCTGTCACTTTCACTAACCAAGAATACACCGACATGCATTTGGTGTACGGAGTAGTACGCCAAACCGACGTGTTGCTATTGGTAAAATATTTATTTATCTTTGGGAATATTCCATGGATATAAACTTCGTCCTAACTTCGCTTCTACGCCTGTTTTTATTTGTAAACTAAGCTATGCCAATTTCTCGTTTCCGCCAATTATGGTGAAATTTATTTATTGCTTTTTGATCAACAGTAATAATTTTTAGATTTAGAATAATCTATGTCATGCTCGCGGTCCAGCGGTGCGTCGTTTCGGCGGTCCCTCTGCGTGTCGGTACGGATGCCCGCGACATAATTAAATTTAATAATAAACATCTTCTCAGCTTAATTACAAGCATATATCAAATCAAACAAATATCTAAATAAATATTTCATCACAGCATATTATTCATTACTGGGTGTGCCAATCTGCTTCATACACAGATATCGGTAATGATGGAATATTTGTACCGTATGGGCGCTTACCAGGCGTCACCTCACGGGCACTCAATGTTGGCGTGGAGAGTGCGCATAATTAATTAATTTAAATATAACCTTACCTAGTTCTTCTTGTTACTGCAAGCATATATCAAATCAAACAAATATCTTCCAAATGAAAACAACAATAACCTATATTTCTAGGAAATTAAAAAGCAGGTCATTAGAAAGCAAACATACGTCACCACAAATTCCTAGGTCATTAGAAAGCAAACATACGTCACCACAAATTCCAGGAAGTCATTAAAAAAGCAATTAAAAAGTCATTAAAAACAATTAGTCTGCATTCCAGAGCGGTCACTGGCGCCAGTTAATGAGTTTTTAATTACCCCCACTAATTAGTCTGCATTCCACGGCGGGAAAGGTGTCATCTAGTACTACTAACCTAGACTTGTCATCTCCATAATAGTCACAGATCAAGAATTAAGGGATTCTCCAAATACATTTTTCTTTCATTACTCATTATTTCTGACACTGACATTTATCTGTCAGTTACAAATAATTTAAATTTGCAACTATTTTTCATGGCATCCTTTCGGTTGTAAAATTAATTACAACATTATTTTATATATTATATTCCTTTTATCTCTAAATCTATAAAATATGTATAAAAATATTTAAATGTATCAGAAAGAGAATTTATTTTTCTTTAATATTATCAAGAAAAATTTTCAAAAAATAATATTTTGAAGATTTTTTTTCAAGAATCTTCTACTTCCGGTTGTCCAATTGTTACCAAAACCTTTTCATATCTTCCCATGAATGTCCGATTGGGAAATACGTTGTTAAACAAATTTTAAGTCTTATAGTTTTTGAGTAACCGTCCTTCCAACATCCCACACACACACATCCACACACACACACACACATCCACACACACACACACACACACACACACACACACACACACACACACACACACAGACATCATCGTAAAAATGTTAAAATCGGATTGTAGGGACCTTAAAACGTGCTTATTCAATAAAATCTGGATATGCGATTTTTAGCATGAATCCAATACCTCTCTTAGCGAGAGGTAAAAACATTTGACGCTGTTATTATTTATAAAAATTTGAGGTTAGCCTAAGCCTCAACGTTCAGATGCGTTTCAGACCGTAAAGCATTCAAATCCACGGTCAAAACTGTTCTACGTGAGATGACTCAAAATTGTTCCAGAACGTGTTTGATAGGCGAATTACATAGGTTTTTACTTTCTGTCACCTATAGATAAGGAAGGTATTTGCAGGTGAGTTTTCAATGAATAAGCACATTTTAGAGTTCCTACAATACGAATTTACTGTTTTTACGATGATTGTTGTGTGTGTCAGTACGTGCGCAAGTGTGAGTAACTTTTCTCCTTTTCTTCCAAATGTTCGAGGTTTTTCCAATTCATTAACGGGATTGGCGTTATTTCTGAAAAATTCATGTAATCTACCTATAATTTTAAAAATAATTAATTAATAATGCAATAAGACATTAGTGACATTATCTGTCAATTACAGACATTTTTATTTCTCAAGAAGTTACCATGGAGATGTTTGGGCCGTGATCAGACTGTGAGATTTACTAGTACAGATTATTTTATAGATTATATATCTATATCTTTAAATCTATAGAAGGTATATTAAAAAGTTTAAATGTGTTGTATAGAGATTTTTTTTTTACTATTTGCAAAAACATAAATAGTAAAAAAATAATATTTAGAAGACTTTTATTAAAATACTACTACTTCCGGTTATCCAATTGTTACCATAATCTATTCAATAACTCTTCCTATTACTATTAGATTGAGGAATCTGTAGTTACACTGGTCTTTAATCTTACATAATTTGAGAAATCGTACCTCCAACAACCTCTCTCTCTCCCTTACACACATACACACCACACACACATCATCGTAAAAATGTTATTATCGGATTCTAGACCTTAAAACGTGCTGATTCACTAAAATCTGGATATGCGATTTTTAGCATGATTCCAATACCTCTCTTGGCGAGAGGTAAAAATATGTTATTCTCTTTCAATTTAATTATATATATTTCTTCATATTCAAAGAATTTAGAGATAAAGAATTATGAATAAACATCTTTCAACATAATGCTGCTAAAAGCTGCACAATGGAATCTGTTAGAATATTCAAATATTACTAATTGACAGATGACAGTGTCAAATAAGATTTACATAATATCTTTGTGAAATGATTTTACTGGGAATGTAGAAATGTAAAATAATTTAAGGTGGCAAAAACAAATCACATAAGCCAATTTAGTAGATTATTGTTATACATATAATGCTATATATGTTTTATTTGCTATTTCTTATTTTAAGAAACATACTGTTCTTTTTAGAAGTAGTTCAGTCCACTAAAAGGAAACATCAGATTTTTAAAAATGTTTTTTAGTATTCTCGTTCGATCGAAAGATGACTTTAGCCTTTAGGCATCTAGTCGAATGCACAAGTTGCCGTATCGAGATTGTATTATCAGTGAATTAATTTCTCAAGAAAATCAGTTCATCCGCAATTTTAAGTAAAATTTTGTACCCCAAGATGTTCAAACAAAACTTTCGTTTCAGATTACAGACTATGTGACGTTCAAATCCGCGATGATTTGAAATGATATTGGTTTTGAATTTCGTGGTAAGATATTATATCATCTGACAATCCATTAATACGTAAGGTAGTTGCGGATAAAATTTATAAATATATTAGAAAGAAAAAAAAACTGATACCTCTGCCATTCTTCCGTACAATAAGTACACATTCATAAAATTTGCTCTAAATTATCTTTGTGGTACATTCGTTACTAATATACTCGTAACTTTCTAAATTACGTATAAAGCATAACCGAATATTTATCCATGCATAAAATGTTCTTCCCTTTAGGGGGTCTCGTATAAAACCCATTTTGAATGTGGGATAGGAGGATAAGCAACATATCCAAAAAACTTTAGTGAAATGTACTTCCTCTTCCGGTTCATAACATCCCCATCTCTGTGCAGGTTCGTACTCGTATCAGTGTATTTATGCAGGCTAAGCAACGCTAACAACACACACATCGACGGAACAGAAAACGTTTACTTACGGAAATTGTCGAGTGAGTGCGAGCATACACGAAAAGCGAGCACGACTCGGCCTCCGGCTACAGGCCTGATGAAATTCAAGATTGCTTTTAAATTATTACACTGTGTCTAAACAAAACTCTGGCCAGATAATGACGGAAGAAGGTGGGTATTAATGAGAAGAAGCGATAAGAGGTTTGTTTTGATTTATGGTGAGGGGATTTCGACTGTCATTTGTCAGGGAGTAGCGGTAACTAGACTGGCATTACTGCTGATTTAAGTGGCTCGGGAACTCCTAGAAATCAGATTAATCTGATTTAGTCTTGACGAATGGTATCTTTCTCTAAAATAATTGTCTTCAACTGTTCGCCTAATACACCAATTCTTGCTAATGTGCTCTTTATATGTTACGAAGATATTAGCATATTATTTAATTAATAGATATCGATTATCCACCTACTGTCATTAACATAGATGAGAAATTCTTTACAAAAATAACATTTAGCACTATTTTTCCTTATATGGAACAAAGAAGTTGTATTGCTTTTACCTTTCGAGTGAACGGCCTATTTTTGTTTCATCGTGCAAAATGATGTCTTTAAGATCTCATCGATATTTCAAATATAAACTATGTTAATAGTAGAAAAATAAAGTAGCAAATAATTATACGTGTTCAAACTAATTAGGAATATAACTTTAATGAAAATATAAACAGTATTTTTTTAAAGATGTCCGATAAAGTTCATCTGTATCATGAATGAATTAACAAATTGACATACATTTATCTCTCTCATATGCCATAACACAAAGCGTGTGCGATAAAGATGGATATAACACGCTTGTCTTTCAATAATTCATATTGTTTCGACATTCTATTTTAAAACGATGCCCGTTGTTGCCAATACTTTCGCTGTAACGTAAATTTATTAATTAATTCAAATATATTACCTTGATTCATAGCCGTACGAATAACGTTATTTTCTGTCAGTCTTTCTGACACTGACAATGTGTCAGTATCTTATTTTTCACATATTCGGTTTTACCTTTGCCAATAAATTAGCCAGTTGACTTTGTTTTAAATTTTGAATGCTTTTACTATAACATATATTTTTATAATAATGAAATAACAGTAATATATTATGAACACTCATAAAAAATAAGTAAACTACACTACTCAATTTGTCGGAATGGGTGTAGCCAAAATATTAATTCATACAATTTGTAGATGAGCTTGATCGGACATCTTCAAATTGTTTCACTGTATTTATTTATTGCAATGTTGACATACAGAAACAAGTGCTTAAAAGCTTCATATCCAACTGCCTGCTGCAGAGTGAATGAAATCCATGGAGGAAGAACTAGTTTCGATTCAGGAATGATTGACAAAGTGAATGATATTATATTACAAGAGGAAGTAGTATATTCGGACTCATAAAAATATACTGATCATTTTGGCCGCATAGTGCTATATAAACCAAATGTGCTTTTAATATCCCAAAATTGTCATACATTTTTTAAATTTTTCATGTACATGGTGGAACAAATTCGAGTTCCTTATCTGAAAAACTTTCTTATTATGCACGCTATAGAAAATTAATGTAGGTCTTTATGGGCCAACTTTTTGAGATAATTTTAATAGGTACTACAGGAATTTTCAATCGTCTTTTGTTTTCGAGCTACAGGCTAAAATTTGTTTATTTTGAAAATACTTCTTATTTCGCTTATTATAAGAGATAATGAAAAAATGTTTTAATAGTTTTGTTTTTTATATTCCGTCTTTGGTCAAAAAGTTCAATACTGAGTTTCTAATGAATAAGCACGATTTGGAGTCCATAGAATACGACTTTACTATTTTTACGATTATGTTTGTATGTGTGTGTGTGTGTATGTGTGTATGTGTGTGTGTGTGTGTGTGCGTGTGCGCCTGTGATTGTGAGTGTATGTGACGCTCGTTTCGGATCGCATAACTCCAATACCATGATTCCAAAAATTAGTTTTTTCGTATTCCTCGAGTTTAGATCCATATACAGCCGTGATTAGATTTTAGTTACGATTAGTTAACCGGAAGAACCCTAATTTAAAGAGTTTAACAGTTTTTCTTGAAAATAAGCAGTTAAATATCATTTATAGACATTTAATGTTATTATAACTTAAAGAATATATTATTCTCCATTCGATTGGATTGCATTATACACTTCATATTCAATAGATATAGAGTTAAAGAATTATAAATATATTCAATTTCAGAATCAGTCAGCTATGCTAACCATGGAAACTGTTAATATATTCAGATAATTCAAAATGACACATGTCAGTATCAATGAAAACTAAATGAATGTTGCAAAGATGAGGATGTTGAGATAGATATTGGGGAATACACAGAAAGATACGGTAAGGAATGAAGGGATAAGGGAAATAACTCTAGTGTTAGAAGTTTCTAGAAGGATAGAAGAGAGACGATTACATGGGTTTGAACATGTCATGGATGAAGAATATATTGGAAGAAGAATGAATAGATTAGTAATAGAAGGCGAAAGAAATAGAGGAAGACCAAAGATAAGATGGAAGGGCTGTACTGCGAAAGACTTGACAAAAAAGGAACTGAATTAGGACGACACGCAAAACAGAAATGAGTGGAAGATAAAAATAAAAAATAGCGACCCCTAACGAATGGGAAAAGCTAAAGACGAAGAAGTCAGTGTCAAGTGCAATTTGCATAGTTTGTTTATGAAAGAATTTTATTGGAAATATAGGATCTTTTGCAAGAAATTTTATGTATAGGGCGCGTGCAGTGACGTGACTTTGCTGACTTTGGCAAGCAGATATGGGGACCCGTGTCAAAATGGCAGCAATTATTTACGTCCACAACTGACAAGTGTCATAATTTGTCATTCAAAATTTCACGATTTTCTTATTTTATGTGGTTCATTTGTTATTAGGAGTATGGAATTCAGTTGTCGAGAAAAGGAATCATACAATACCAAAAAATGATAAATTATGACATTTGCCAGCTATGGACATAATTAATAGCTATCATTCTGATACGGGCCCCCATATCTGACTGCCAAGGTCGGCGCCCTATGGAATTTATACATAATACACAAAATTAAAGAAAGTAATGTGCGGGCCACATCAAACTTTCTTTACCATGTTTTAGACTGTTTTAGCTCAAAAACAAAAGACGATCGAAAATTCCTGTAGTGCTTATTAAAAATGTCCCGAAAAGTAATAATATATAATAATAATAAGAAAGTTTTTCATATAAGAAACACGAATTTGTTGCAGGCTGTACATTGCAAATAAATGAGTAAATATTTTTTTTGTAATTAACCGTCAGAACTGTTTCAGTGATTGACATTGTGTCAATCAGGAATATTGAATTATGCATACATTGTGTATGCATAATTCAATATTCATAAGAAATTATTGGAATTGTTTTCAAAAATAATATTAAAATAAGCAAAACTAATTATATACAATATTGTTTTCAAGATAATATTCTTAAAACTACCCCTTTCGCCATAACTTGAAATATATTTTGTAGACTATATCTGACAGCCTGCACCACCCATATTTAAGCTAAATTGTCAGTGAAACAAATGAAATTCCTCTCTCATGTTCAACAGTGGAGTCAAGAGAACTTGTATGTAATAAAATATACAAGTTTTAGTGTTTCTCGTCTATTTTTCTATGTGAAACAAGGTTTCCTCATTCTATAAACGTAAAGTGACTAGCTTGTAGTGGCTTAGAGAGAAATCTGTGGACATTTTATGCAAAGTCTGGTCGTTAAGTAAAATATTTGCCAGGTATACACGGAGGGTATTTACAGGTGCACATGTGTACAGAATGCATAATGCTTGGTTCACTCATTCCGCCTTGCAGTAAATTGTTAGAATTTCATCCGCAATCCCACACAATCCAACTTTATTATTATTGCCTAGGTAGGTGCATGCAGCGAACAAGCTATTTGGACTCAATACTCAAGAAGATACGTGCACTATTTATACCATATTATGTTTATCATTATACAACCGCAACGTATTCTGCAAATATTAAAATGAATGTATCGAGCAAAATCTCATACACTACTTATAACAATAAGTGAATGCATAATGTTAATTACATTATAATATGCATAGTAATGTTGAAGGCACTATTTATATTATTATCTGTTCAGGGTGAATATTTATTATGTTGAATATTGACATTGATGTTTTGTGAGATATAAGAGCGCATAAATTAGGAAAGTGTTCAAATATTTGTATCTTTATCGTGCATATATAGTGTTGTGAATTAAAAATAATTAAACAAGAAATACGCAAGTTATACCGAAAATAAACATTAAAAATGGAATTGTATATTTTTAACCAATCAAAAGTTTTTTAATTTATATATATATATATATATATATATATATATATATATATATATATATATATATATATATGTATTTGTTGCAAAAGATTATATATTTCCCGTAAAATTATTTTTATAAACAAACTATGGAAATTGCACTTGACACTGACACGTTCTACTTCTTTAGCCTTTCCTATTATATAGTTAAGCGGTCGCTATTCTTGAATTACTTCATCCACTCATTTGTATTTTGCATGCTGTCCTCATTCAGTTCCTTTTCTCGTTCTCTTAAGTCCTTCGTAATACAGCATTTTCATTTTATCTTTGGTCTTCCTTTGTTTCTTCTTCCTTCTACTACTAAGCTGTTCATTCTTCGTCCAATATATCTTCATTTCGGCTCATGACATATTCAAATCAATATAAACATCTCTCTTGTATCTTTCTAGAAACTTCGATCACTTGAGCCATTTCCCCTATCCTCTCATTCCGTATCCTATTTTTCCGTGTCATCCCCAACATCCATTTCAACATTCTCATCTCTCTGCTGCATTCATTTTCTTTTCATTGACACTGACATCTGTCAATTAGAATATTCTTAATATGTAACTGTTTCCATGGTTATGGCATAGCTGGCTGATTTATAAAATTTAATATCTTTATATTTCTTTAACTCTATATCCATTGAATATGAAGTATAAAATGTCAAAAAATGATTTAGCAGAATATTTCCAGGAAAAATTGTTAAAATCTTCAAATGAGGGTACTTCCGGTTGCCCAATTATAACCAAAATCTAATCAGCTCTTATTTTGGATGTAAACTTGAGAAATGCGAAAAAAATATAATTTTTAGAATCGTGGTATTGAAGTTATTTGATTTGAAATTTTCGTCACACACAGACACACACACACACACACACACACACACACACACACACACACACATACAAACACACACACATACACACACACATACATACATACACACACATACACACACACACACACGCACACATAAACACACACATACATACAAACACCATCGTAAAAATGGTTTAATATCCAGCGATAAATAGTACAAATTATTGTATATAAAATCATTAAAATATCAAACAAGTAGGTCTTGTACGAGTATTTTTATCTCGTTTTAGAAGTAAATAATGTGAGTTAATATCAAATAGTATAGGTGCTTTTATTCCATATTCGCAAAAAAAGATGTTTGGAAAATATCAGTATTTAGCCTATAAAAATGTAAATACTTATGAAGTTGGTATCCATTGGATATCTTACATTGTAAAAGCAGAAATATTCACTGCACATAATTGTCATTTAAATTCGGAATATTTATAGCACATTCAAACGTACTCTTAATACGTATAGCCGGTAAAATAAATCATTAGTACTAAAGCGCTATGTCCGGTAAGTTATCCTGGGGATTAAAAATAGAAAAGTCATGCCAATAATTGCGTTCTTTTTGCGCTTATATGCACCACAAATATTTTTTATTTGCGCTTTTACTTTTTAATATGTCGTAGCCAGATAGTAAAATCCTTTTTTATAAACGCGTATTTAGTCATTTTCTAATGAATATTTTACCAATTTCGTTTAGTGTATTCCTAAACTATCATGCCTTTTATACACATATTTATCATCCCAAAAGACGATACATTTGTACTAATTCATTGCCGTGCGGCCCTGCCAATCGACAAAAGTCGAGTAATTGGGGACGAACCTTAATATTTTGTAAAGCACTTAATCTTTTATTTATATAAATAACGAAGATGATGGACAAACTATTTTCCCACTGGCTTTGAATGACCTGTAGTATGTACTTTGATGAGTGGGGAGTTCTCATGACTATTTCTGGCGCAAATCTGTTTATTTAATTACTTACAAAAATAATTACAAATTTTTATTATTTTTTATTACTGCGAAAAATATTGTATAAACTTTGAGTACATTAATATAATTTAGTATAGGACTGAGTACCATAATAACTCCATTATAGTATTCAGTGCCATAATCACAGATAATGAGCTATGATATAGATGGAATTTTTTCATTTATTTACGCCAGCAATTTTTCCCTTCCGTCACCTATAGGTAAGGAAGGTATTGTCTTTGGTCAAAAAATTCGGTGGTGAGTTTTCATTGAATAAGCACGTTTTAGGGTCTGTACAATACGATTTTACTATTTTTACGATGATGTCTGTATGTGTGTGTGTTCGTATGTGCGTGTGTGTGTGTATGTGTGTATGTGTGACCGCCGTTTCGTTAACGATATCTCCAATACTAGAATTCCAAAAATTACAATTCTTGTGTATTCCTCTTCCTTATAACCATATGCAGACTTGATTAGATTTTGGTTATAATTGGTCAACCGGAAGTACCCTCATTTGAAGATTTTAACAGTTTTTCTTGAAAAACTCAGTTAAATATTATTATAACTTAAAGAATATATTATTATCTATACGATTTGATTGCATTTTATATTTGATATTCAACAGATATAGAGTTAAAGAAGAATACAAATAATAAATTTCACATAAATTTCATAATTCAGCCAGCTATGCTAACTAAACCATGGAAACTGCTAATATATTCAGGTAATTCAAATTGACAGATGTCAGTATCAATAAAATGAAATCAATGAAACAATAAGGGAAGTAACTCTAGTGTTAGAAGTTTCTAGATATAAAAGAGACGATTACATTGGTTTGAACATGTCATGAGGAGAGATGAATATATTTATAGAAGGTGGAAGAAACATAGGAAGACCAAATATAAGATGAAAAGACTGTATTGTAGAAGGCTTGAGAGAAAAGGAACTGAATGAGGACGACACGCAAAACAAAAATGAGTGGAAGAAGAAAATAAAAAATAGCGACCCCCTAACGAATGGGAAAAACTAAAGAAGAAGAAGATGTCAGTGTCAAGTGCAATTTGCATAGTTTGTTTATGAAATAACTTTACTGGGAATATAGGATCTTTTACAAGAAAATTTATGTATAGGGCGCGTGTAGTGACATCACTTTGCTGACTTTGGTAAGCAGATATGGGGACCCGTGTCAAAATGACAGCAATTAATTATGTCCATAACTGACAAGTGTTATAATTTTTCATTCAAAATTTCATAATTTTCTTATTTCATGTGGTTTGTTTGTTATCAGGAGTATGGAATTCAGTTGCCGAGAAAGGGAATCACATAATACCAAAAATTCAGAATCTTTTGCAAGAAAATTTATGTATGGATTTTGTACATAATACACAGGATTGACGGAAGTTATTGTGCTGGCCATATCAGATTTTTTTTATATAATACGAATGGTCTCGTCAATTATTACGGTACACGCCATGTTATAAAATTCGGTTTCACCCTGTATCACGAGTAGTACTATAATGATTGACGTTCCGATCCGTATAACATTAATAACGATTTATGTGGGGGACAGCATAATTTCTCTCACTATGGCACTTCATGTTCTGATAGGATATGAAATCTAAAGTACCTACCTCGGTTCGAATCTATCGACCAGGTAAGTGTTGTCTTAAATGTACTCGCATACGTTTGATTAAATGTTAATGTTAAACGTAGATAGTGTTAATAGCATAACGAGTATATGAGTTACATAGTAGGTAATCAATGATTATCGCATAGATTAGATACTTTAATGGCAATACTAGTATTGTGTCATAAAACAAGTAATTCGGGTACTTGAAGCCTTGACCCATCAACGGCTGTAGTGCCACAGATAATAATTAAATAAATATTCAAGTATACCTACTTGATTTAACTTTAATGGTACTAATTTTTTACTTTTCAAATAATATTTTGCCTAATATCACGAAATTATAACATTTAGATTATGATGGAAAACCTTTGAATTGGTTAATTTTTTTTTTCATTTTACACTGTATGATATTTATTCTGATTTATACACCAATACAACAGCTAGAAAAAATATGAATACATCTCTACTTAACTATTTTCCCATCACGTTAAATAAAAAAGTTAGCAATGAAAAATGAATTGGGAGATTTATTATCGAGTGATGTATAACCGTTGGTGAAGTAGAACACGACCGAACAAAGGATACATATTGACCAATTTTATTATGATTTTTCGTTATAATGTGTTTACATAACAAACTATGCGTTGAAAAGGTTTCAACTAACGTTGTTTGATAATTATTGGAGTTCTAGGACTTCAAATCTTGTCGTTTTGCTTATCGATTACACTATTCAGGTGAAATTAGACTTTGTCGAATATTCGATGGATAAAGCTGAAAACATTCTCTTTTTAATAGTATCATTGGATTTTATTAAGGCCATATAAAAATTAAAACTGTAACTAATAAACTGAAAATATAATATAATGCATTTAAAGAAAATAAAATTCAACGCTCTTTCTGTTACGGCCAAAACTCAAAATGGGTCACATCGCGAATTGGCTAGGTTAGGTATGGATTTTTTTCTGGAAGTGGGCATGGCCAATACATGAAGTGACCATAGCCAGTATACGAAATTACTGGATTTCGGACTTTGCTCGTAACTTATATATTGTTATTGCTCTTGACTGCAGCATATATATTTTTTAAAAGTTCTACAATACGCAGATATACTCGCGTTTTTATATATTATACAAGACGATTAAAGATTCTCGATTATGCGAAATGTGTCGCCTGGAAACACCACGAGACCGAAGGTCGAGTGTCTGGTGATATTTCCAATAGGCAACTCGTTGCGTATGTCGAGAATTTTCTATTATCGAGTTGTATACAGGTAGACTATATCATGAATAAAAATATAAATTAAAAAGTAAATAGTAAATTTAACGTAGACCTGTGGTATATTTTATTTTGACAGAAACGTCAAACTGTATGCTACATAACCTATCTTTTTAAATATAGTTGTAGTAGTATGTAATATTACATTGAAATCCTCGTATTTCAAAAGAAATGTTTGTATTTCAAATACACTAGCAGCTTAATTCACTTGTGTGTAATATACTTATCTACTACAAACATTTTTTGTCACAATAATAGTGCTAATGAGAGTTTTCCATTTAATTCATTCAAAATCTGCCTCATACTAGAGTGGAGTGTGCAACTCTTGTCTAAGTTAACCCTATTATAGTTCTTGATATCCCAGTATTGGCCACGTCATTCTTTGCAACTTGCATATTAGACTGTCATTAATTTAATACAATATATTTATAATGGATGGTTTTGATGATAATTCTTTAATTGAATCCTTAAATCATCCACTTCTATATTCATAAATCCTTGGCAATATCTCTGGACGATATAAAGCTTAATAATGCAAAATTATCAAGCGATTAACGCTACACGATAATGTCCTAGCGAATTAGCTGCATCCTGCACCTGTAGCAGGAGTAGGAGGCTAACAGGAGACTATTTGCCCGCAGTAAATCCCATGAAATATGATGCAGGCAAGTCGATTCATGTTACTACATGTACAACGCCGGAATGCTCTTGAAGCAGATACAGGTAATTATCCCTGAGTGACATTGGAGAACTCAAGGACGCATAAAGATCCTCACAGGTAAATTAACTTTGAATACATCTGAGTCAAGTGTGCGGTTTAATCATGAAGTGAAAGATATAGGAATTGTACAAACGAATGTATTAAATTTAAGAATACTAGTGACTGTCAGTATTTTTATACACTTTAAAATGATTTCAAATTTGTTATAAATTATCTGTAGGTGATCAATAAATAATGTACTGATTAATAAAAAAGTTTTTTAATTTATTTATTTATTGAAAATTGACTATACAGTATGAAATCCCAATTATAGAAGAATTGTATACATGAGTGTATGTACATCAACCACGTCGTGCGACGCACGAGTAGTGACACCTTACAAGGAAAACAGAAAAAGTTAAAAAAAATATATTAAGGTAATCTATTATTAAACTTAAATTATAAACTATCAGTTATTGCAAGAAGCATAATAGAAAGTAATTTGTAATTATAAATATAATAATTTGTCAGTATTGCTAGCGGAAAATAATAGAAAGTAAAATTTGGTGTTGCATTAAAAAATAAATCTGAAAATTTAGTTATGCTGTTTTTTATTTGTTTATAAGAAAGAACATTGTTATCATTGATCAAGGATGGGTAAACAGTCGATCGCGATCGACCGGTATATCCATATACGCACTTACACTCGGGTACTCGATCGCGTGAGTGAAAAAAAAAAACTAATTCGAATACAGTTTCATACTTGTGCTTATAGACTGAAATAGAAACCCTTATAAACCCTTATACAATATTATGACACGTTTTGAAAATATTGAAAGCCTACAACCAATTTTTAGTTTTATATCTTAATCTTTTGGAGAAATTGTCGTTGAGGAAGTTGCATCAAAAATTCACAGTGATTTTTATTTACAATCTCTCAATTTAGAATCATAAATTATAACAGTTGAATCTTACATTGTACTGAAAGCAAAGATAAATGAAAAAGTATTTTGGATAGTAAATATCCTTTCTTGAATTCGGTTGCTTTAAGACTGACTTCGTACTTTGGCTCCACATATTTCTGTGAAGCAGCCTTTTTGCAAATGAAAATTGTAAAATCCAAACACAGGAGCTGCATAACTGATAACCATTCAGTAGCATATATCAGACTGTGCGTAAGTGACCGTTTGCTTGAATTTGAGAAACTGTGAAAAGATGAGTGTCATGACGTCAACTTCCAATATGAATATTTTTTTTTGTTTAATTCTGTTATCTTTACATTTATCTTTTATAATTATTACGTGCATAAAACATACAAAAAATATCCAGTCGATTTCCACGGTGTGTAGACTTTAAAAGTAGATCTTATTACTTTGAAGTTTGCTCACCTCTATCATAGTTCATTATGGAACTGAGTACTATAATAGATTCTTTGTAGTACTTAAGCATAAAATGAATGGTGATAGAGTATTCAAATTAAGATTTATTTACTTAAAATAAATTTTTATTAAGTAATATATTTAAAAAATTCTATATAAAATGCTCAAGTAGGTTTAAAAAAATAGTAATATCATACACAAATAATTATTCTAATATCAAAATAAATATATCAAATGTTCCCAACAATAATTTTTAATAGATAAGAACATTTCATACATATTGAGTATGAATGATGTTCCAGTTTTTATAAAATGTATAATAATCGAAATATAGCAAATTTATATAAAAATAGTTACATACTGATTAATAAGTATTAAAGCTAAATCATAAAAAAAAATCTGTTGTGGCCAGCACAATACCTATCGCCACTTCCTTTTTTTGGTTACATAAGTATAGGGCGCGAACGGTAATGTTACATTTTTGGGCTTGACAAGCAAATGTGTGGGCCCGTTTCAGAATGATAATTAGTAATTATGTACATAGATGTCAAATGTTAGAATTTTTCATTAAAAATTTCAAGATTTTCTAAATTTACGTAGTTAATTTATCACCAGGAGTTTAAAGTTTACTTGTATGCCTTAGATATTTAACATTTAATTCTGCTCCACATGGAATTGGAAAATCACTAAATTTAGAATGAGAAATTATGATATTTGACATCTATATACATAATTACTAGCTATCATTCTGACATGGGCCCCCATATCTGCTTGTCAAGGCCAACAAAATCATATGACTGCTCGCTCCCTATTGTATTTAACATTTCTTGTATACCTACACTCTACACCAAAAATTCTACTTACGCATATATCTATTCCATATATATTTAGATTGTTTAATTTTAAATTCATTTTTGATGAAGAAATTTTGTCCTCTTCTAATTTTTCGAAATGTTTCCAATTCTATTAATACATTAAGAAATAATATAATGTATGTACTTCCCAGAAAAAGTCTTCAGTAATGTCTTCGGATTTCTGACACTGACATTATCTGTCAGTTACAAACAAATTAAATTTTCAACTATTTTCCATGGCCATTCTTTCGGCTGTAAAATTTATTATAACAGATTATTTTACATACTATATTTCTTCTATCTCTAAATCTATAGAATATATTGTAAAATATTTAAATGTATCAGAAAGAGAATTTATTTTTCTTTAATATTATCAAGAAAAAATTTCAAAAAATATTATTTAAAAGATTTTTTTTCAAGAATCTTCTACTTCCGGTTGTCCAATTGTTACCAAAACCTTTTCAGATCTTCCCATGAATGTCCGATTGGGAAATACGTAGTTAAAAAAATTTAAAGTCTTATAGTTTTTGAGTAACCGTCCTTCCAACAT
Organism: Harpalus rufipes; assembly: GCA_951394225.1. Classification (NCBI taxonomy): domain Eukaryota; kingdom Metazoa; phylum Arthropoda; class Insecta; order Coleoptera; family Carabidae; genus Harpalus; species Harpalus rufipes. Next base: position 16,664,786 of record OX596277.1, read on the forward strand.
CCCACACACACACACATACACACACACATCCACACACACACACACACACAGACATCATCGTAAAAATGATAAAATCGGATTGTAGGGACCTTAAAACGTGCTTATTCAATAAAATCTGGATATGCGATAGCATGAATGCAATACCTCTCTTAGCGAGAGGTAAAAATATGTAAGTAATATCTGATTTCATGAAAGAACACTGTTTCAGTGTTTAATACGAGTTATCATCATACAAAATATAAAAAGCAAAAGAAAAAAAATCTGTTGTGGCCAGCACAATACCTCTCGCCACTTCCTTTTTTGGTTACATAAGTATAGGGCGCGAACAGTCATGTTACATTGTTGGCCTTGACAAGCAGATGTGGGGGCCCGTTTCAGAATGATAATTAGTCAGTATGTTTCATTCAGAATTTCAAGATTTTCTAAATACACGTAGTTAATTTGTCACCAGGAGTGTGGAATTTACTTGTCGAGGAAAATAAACCATATGGAATTGGAAAATCACTAAATTTAGAATGAGAAATTATGATACATCTATATACATAATTACTAGCTATCATTCTGACATGAGTCCCCATATCTGCTTGTCAAGGCGCCCTATTGTATTTAACATTTCTTGTATACCTACATTCTACACCAAAAATTGTACTTACATATATCTATTCCTTATATTTAGATTGTTTAATTTTAAATTCATTATATGAAGAAATTTTGTCCTCTTCTAATTTTTCGAAATGTTTCCAATTCATTGTCAGGATTGACTGAATTTTTGAAGGATATATGTAATAGACCTATAATCTTAAATATTTAACTACTAATACATTAAGAAATAATATAATGTATATGTACTTCCCAGAAAAACTCTTTAGTAATATCTATGAATTTCTGACACTGACATTTATCTGTCAGTTACAAACAGTTCAATTGGTCAACTATTTTCCATGGCATCCTTTCGGCTGTAAAATTTATTATAACGTTATTTTATTTATTATATTTCTTTTATCTCTAAATCCATAGAATATATAATAAAATATTTAAATGTATCAGATAAAGAATTTAATTTTCTTTAATATTACCAAGAAAAATTTTCAAAAAATATTATTTAGAAGATTTTTTTTCAAGAATCTTCTACTTCCGGTTGTCCAATTGTTACCAAAACCTTTTCAGATCTTCCCATGAATGTCCGATTGGAAAATACGTAATTAAACAATTTTTAAGTCTTATAGTTTTTGAGTAATCGTCCTTCCAACATCCTACATACATACACACACACATACATCCACACACACACACACACACACACACACACACACACACACAGACATCATCGTAAAAATGTGAAAATCGGATTGTAGGGACCTTAAAACGTGCTTATTCAATAAAATATGGATATGTGATTTTTAGCATGAATGCAATACCTCTCTTAGCGAGAGGTAAAAAAACATATTAACAGCTAATGAGGCCGTGAAACGTGAATGTATAGATTAGTAATGTACTATGCAAGTCTAAATTTGCATTTGGTTTCCGCTCCTTTCGCGACATATTCATATTCTAGTTCAATACATTATACTTGGTTAAATCAGATTTTTTAAATAGTTATTTGACATAAGATATAAATCCAAAATGTGTCATTAATTTTGATTTTCATGCTGAAATTCTATTCCACCCTATCAACGTTGGTTGTACCTACATGTGAAGCAGAGGAGACAATAGCACAATTCGTTAAAGTTAACGAACGCTAAATACTCTGTTTCGTCGTGAACGATCTCAGGGGTATTTCAGCCGAATGAACGGGTAATAGATTTAGAGAAAATGAGGATTTATGAACCCGTGATCCAGACGCGAGATTTGCTACTCAAGCAAGAATTAAATCTTAACTTTATTGTTTTATCTAGATGAATATATCATTTCATTCTTTTTATATTTCATTTTCCATTGCATCAATGCGGAAAGAGATATTTTTCATTATTTCAACAAAACTTTTTTATCAATCATTCAATTTATTTCTGCGAACACTACAGATATTATTTCTCATGGCTTTTCATATCGGCAAGTCACCCATATTCGTTTTTTTTTCACAATGATAATGACTAACTGGGCTCGGTATGAGACGGCAGTTACACCACACTGATGAGCTTCAATAAGTCCGAAACGCGCCGGAGGCTCGCCCAGCACCTGAAAAATGTCCGAGGGATTAATTCAGATGCTGAAAACTTGCGAAACATGATGAGTGTTTTTTTCTTTATTAGACATTGTTGCACCGAGAGTTCGCTATTGTACTTCTGTTATTTCTTGTTAAGTTATACTAGAAATGAATTATTATACATAGACTCTTGCCAAAAATTCTGGTATCACACGTGTACTTTTTCTTCATCCATCAGTTTTAGTAAAACATTATCAGCATTATTTTATAAGTATAACATAATCTAACAAAAATTGAAATTTCAATTTACTTCGTAAATGACAAAATAATTTTTCAAATAATTATATTTATTTTTGCGTATCTTGCCACATAGTGATGCTTTTTTCCTGCAGCCATTCAAAATATAAATATTACAGTATGATTTAAGAAAAACCATTCAAAAAACTTACTATTAGTGTCTCATTAAACATATTTTATTAAAATAAATGTTATAAGCTATGCTTAAACGGTCTACATTGATAGACCGCGGGACTAAGTTCATCACAATAGACCGTGCAAGTAACGAAATATTAAACGATATACGAGTATTATAGTTACATCAAATAATTTTTTCTACTGTAAACAGATATCATCAGTATTTAATTACATATTTAGAAACTGTAGTTCTAAACTACAGAAATACATATATAAATCCTCCCTTTAAAATTCGTTGAAGTCATTCACCTCATTTTTTGAACATTTTATAGTTTTATCATTTTTCATCAATTTTAAAATATAATCTCAATCATTTTTCTTCATGTAAAGGTATTTTCAATTAAATCAATTTATCATTTTTACTGTAAAACAAAGCAAAATATACTCATACTATCTATCTAGGATCTAACAAAACACTAGGACAAATTGTAGCTATAAATTTGTTACTTATCTCAACAAGAAATGATCAGTTTGCAAACATTTTTCCGAACGACTAAAAAACTAAGAAATATCGATGTGCTGGTCTGTCTGATTCCAATCAATTCAAGGCTTACTCTGCCAGATACAGAACTAGGGCGACGGAAACTTGCAGTTATAGAATAAGGCCTTTCTCATAAACCAACAGACGTTGTTTATTTTAGTAATTAACATAGAGATTACACTTTAATGTCTGCATGGTAGATTCATCTACATTATAAAGTTGTATTTTTAATTGCATGGTAACTAGAACAAACTCTAATTTGTTTATAAACGCAATATATTTGCAATTTTTTTTTAGCAAATGAAAATAGCAAAAATGGTTAAAAACCTTTGCTGCAATAATTTGTTAAAAATAAATATGATAAATGGTATTATGATGTAAAATGTAGAATTTTATATGAAATTATAATTTTAACTAGATTTTATAACGCCAGGTATTTCAAATATCAAAATTTTGTTTAACAAACTAAAAATTAAAATGTAGATTTTTAAAATGTTTATAATATTTGTGTGTAGTATTAAACAGTTTTATTTTACTTTTATGGCTGTAAGGCTAAATACAACTAAATGAACAGTTAAACTTTTGAAATTTCAAGATCGAAACCGACTAAAATCTATTACTAATTCATTATTTACATAATAATGTAGCTTCCGAATATCGTCACATAACAATAAATAACAATTACATGTAAAAATAGAGTACTTTTTTGCCGATATACATTAAAAGTGCAAGTTTTTGACAGCTAACAGTCTGTAAAATGTCACTTTTACTGCCTAGACAGTAAACATATTTGCTGCGTATTGTTTGTTTTTACATAGCGCTCAACAAACTCATAACAACTGTTCAACAAATGCATAGAAACATAATTTAATGGCTATAACTTTCAAAATAGGAATTAAAAATAATCACTAAATTAATATTAATTCTAAAATCGGCAAAGAATGATGTGTTCAACACCGCACCAAACACAGATTTATAGCTCCGGCAGCATTAATTGCCTCAGCTTCGTCTCGACAATGAAATGCCAGCCTCTGCTATAAGTCTGGTGTTTTAGTGCCTAGTTAAACAAATAACTATTGTTGGAACAGGTTGCGATTATTTTTGTTTCTTGTTGCGATGAAATTACCGGGGTCAGTATTACCCTTAAAAAGCGTGAGTTAGTCGAGGTGGTGGAAGGTACCGTTGAAGATGATGTAGTTTATCTTGTTTGCTCCAAGGTACTTGTGTAACTGCGCTTGAGATATTGAGACGAATGTAGTAACACAGGAGATTTTTATTAGGATTGTCTGGTCGCCGATTTGCACTAGATCATTTAGCGTTACCCAGGGTGCACCACGAGGAGGTAAAATTGCACACCACTACTTGTTTATGTACCATACATTAGAGATTCAAGACATTTTATCAAGTCATATGTAGGTATTTTCTGTTTATCCTCTCTTCATTTGTGCTGCTTAGTGAATAAATAAGATATAGTTCCAATTCGCAAGTACCAGTTGCAATTTAAAAAAAAATCTTTTGTGGCCACTTCTGTTTTTGGTTACATATGTAATAGATTTAACATTTCTTGTATATCTACACTATACACCAAAAATTTTACTTATACCTGTGCTTTATATTTAGATTTTTTAATCTAAAATTCATTTTATGAAGAAATTTTATCAGTTACAAAAAAAATTAATTTTTCAATTGGGTTCCATGGAAATTGGGCTGTGAAATTTATTACAACATATTATTTTATACGTTATATTCCGTTATCTCTAAATCAATTAAAGATATAATAAAATATTTAAATGTATCAGATAGAGTTTTAATTTTCTTAAATATCTGCAAGAACAAAAAATTTCAAAAAATAATATTTAGAAGAATTTTTTTAAGAATCTCCTTCTTCCGATTGTCCAATTGCTACCAAAACATCTTCAACTCTTCCCATTAATTTCCAATTGAGAAATACGTAGTTATACAAATAGTAGGTCTTATAGTTTTGGATAAATCGTACTTCCAACCCCCACATACACACACAGACACAAACAGATACACACACTCACATACACACACACACACACACACACACACACACACACACACACACACAGGCATCATCGTAAAAATGTTAAAATCGGATTGTAAGGACCTTAAAACGTGTTTATTCATTAAAATCTGGATATGCGATTTTTAGCATGAATCCAATACCTCTCTTAGCGAGATTTTTTTCACTGAAACATTCACATAAGGGGTTGTTTCTATAAACTAAGGAGATAATAAATCTAGTTTTACAACATTGATACGGGACCATTATCTTCAATGCGATGCAGTTTTTCTTAAAACTTTTGTTACATTATGTTAGTATATTTTTAATCCTAAAAATTAATGTTATTTCAAATATTTTCAGAAAACGCAAACATAATTTCGACCAACGTAACAACTGAACTTAATACAATGCGAATATTATAGATTAACTTGACCACAAAAACGTGTTTGTCGATAGAAAATGAAGTGTAAGAAATAAAGCAAAAACAGCAGTTGGTGTTTTGAATGGTTTGAAGTGATCGAAGGCTTGGTAAACAACTGAAAACATCGGCGGCAGTAATTTCAAGCCTCCAGTTCCAGTCTCCGTCTGGCGATTGGAGGAAAGTGGACCAGTAAGAAAGGCTATTTATTACCAGGATGCGAAATTGCAGTCTTCGATCCGTGCTCAGACTCAAGTTCTTCCTTCTTCCTACACCATCGTAATTAAAATTCTAACGGCAAATCTCGGTTAATTAGGTTGTCATTTGGGATTACTTCTTGTCTATACGGGGTGTGACGCAAAAAGAGGAAAGACTACGTGATTTCTAAAGGGAATATAACATTGTTTAAACAAATAACAAACCAACCGACATTCTAATTACTGTTATAGGTACAATTTTCCATTTTCTTTTGTAGTTAGACATTTTTTTTAACATTTAGCAATGGGAAGTATATTAACATTGTACAGAATGTTAAAAAACTACAAGTACTGGAAATTCGTGATTATTGAGGTGGGGGGCAATGTAGCCCGACGACGGAGAGAGGGGGGGTTGAAATATTGTACGGAGTAAGGCAATTAGATCTTCAAAATTTATGATCTTTTTGATCCTTAATTTATATTTATCAAAATCAAACATTTGTGATCCATAACGATCAGATCTATGATTTATTAAATGTAGTATGTGATCATTTTGAACGATCAATCGATCTTCTTATCATATAGATCACAGTGATGTTTTTTCGCAACCCTAATTTCTCAACCTTCTCCCTTAAGGTCGCGTAGAAATTCTATCTAAGAAAAGCCGTCGCTGCTCTAGACTATAGACAGCGCTTCAGCTATACCGCTGCTCAGAATCGTATACGTACACATGAAATTGACATGTTGATGGATCGATCATATCGATTTATTATTGAATTTATCAGTTGATAATAAATAAAATTCGATTAAACGATCAGATAGATCGATCAATTCAATGTTGTTTGTGATCATTCTGCTCGTTCACTTCGATGTTTTTTTCGCAGCATCGCAGCCATTACTGTGTTAAAATCGTGAAAAATACAGTGCGAGAATTCATTGGGCTTGGGCGTGCGTTAAATAATCAAAAATGATAGATATTTGTTATATTTCAGGCTTATGTTACACTACTATTTGCCAATTACCTACTACAAAAACATGTACATATAATTTTTATGATTGTGCTATATTATTTTCGAAAAAAACATTTGTTTACTTTTGTTGACTACAGTCTGATTTTGTATTAAAATAAAATTTATAGATTCAGCTGTGGGCGAAACATTAAGACAAAAATAATTAAAGAAACAATTGATGAAAATAATATTTAAAAAAAAAAAAAATTCTCTGTTAAACGCCTTTATCACGCTTTTTCGTACTCTGTATATCTTTTTCTTTTTAATCAAAAACCTGTATATTTATTTTATAACTGTGAGTACTAAAGAATACGAGTTTTTAATACAAGTAGAATAATAGCAGGAGTTCTCGACCGCTTCATTGGTTATTACTAGGTTTGTTCCAGCCTGTTATTGCTCATAATTTGTGGCGTAGTAACAAAATACCGTTCCAACCGTACCACTGACAAGTTTGCAACTACTGGTTAGGCGTACTGTCAAACTTTTTCTGCTGATTAAGAGTCAGAGCCTCCGTAATTATTACAAATTTAGTGTTAGTTTTCATATTTTCCATCTGTTAAGGGAAAATGATATTTACACTAATTAAAATTTGATTATTAAATAACAATAAAACATATTTCATATTATTACACATATTTAATATTATTTTTTTATACCATAATTTTGTTTTATTTTTACAAATATGACCGAAGAAGACATTTGTTATTTGTTGTTGTTAAATAATTTATTTACTTTAAAACATTGTTAACTTTAATCACGTTGTTAACTTTGACATGGCTTATTTTCCATTGTATTTTGATACGTATAGTTATAATGTTATAGTTAAGTACATGAGCAGCCAACAACGTTTTATGTAACTATCCCTAGGTGTTTCAAACTTGCTTGAACTAGTTCATGTACAAGTATGCGTATTAAAAAAATAAGATACATATTGCAAAATTACCGCTTGCAACAAAGCTATTTTACATAACTAGATGATGTAACTTCAAAAAAATCTGTTGTGGCCGGCACAATACCTCTCGCCATTTCCATTTTATGTTACTTATATAAGTAACGAATTTAACATTTCTTATAAACAAAAAAATTCAAATAATGTATCTTTGGGTATAACTTCTGTTCCATAAATAATTTTGTTCTACTCTTCCAATATTCATTGACGGTATTAGTATTAGCGGTATTGCTTAAAAATATATGTAATATTAATATACCTATAATTTCAAATATTTAATTAATAATACAATTAGAGATATTAAATGTACTTCCCAGAAAATTCTTTCAGTAATATCAGTAAAACTGTTGATATTCGATACTGGCATTTTGCATTTATCTGTCAATTGTAAATATTTAAATATCTGAACTGGTTTGCATGGAGTTGTTTGGGCAACGAGATTTATTACAACAGATTAATGTATAGTTTTTTTTGAGAATGGTTTTCCAATGTGATCATGTGATAATCAAAAATTGACTGGTAAAAAAATAATGAAACTGTGTAAAGAAATTATTTTAAATTCTTCTGCATAATTTGATGAAGAGAAACGTATAAATGTTCCCCTAATTTCATTCTCGTCAATAGAAGATGTATTATATTTTGAGGTAATCACATTATTTCCTATCTACTTATTTCTTAATATAATTACATTTTAGTGAGTTTGTACTACTTTGGGTTTGTCATACGTGACAGTAAATAATATTAAAAATTAATTTAAACAAGGATCTATTCTATTTCGTATTTCGTCGCCAAAAAAAAATTAGAGATCCGTCAAAAATCAATGCGAAACATTGACAGTTCTACTGAATGTGCAATTCGACGTACCTACTATTTACATGCATAATTAAAGTAAATTGCTTTTTAAGGCCCTTGTCATAATGAATTTTGAGTCTATTTTATAATTAAATAAAAAAATATTTTTACGTTGTGCATTCATAACTGTTTTCTTATATTAAGTTAATTGTTGTAATCAGTTAATGCATTAACGGTTTAATTCTTATTATAATTATTATTATTGTAATCAATTATAATTAAAAAGAAAATAATTTTCATTATATACCTACCGTTCTAATTTAAAGTTATAAAGTACACTATAGATGCCAGTTCCATGGATAGATCAATCGACTTCACTATCTGGCTCATATAAATTAACTAAATGACGTCATCACATTAGAATCCCATTTTTAGAGAAATTTGGATCGCCTCAGCTGCAAACTTCAGATTCAGCCAAAAAAGATTACTTTTACAACCTTGATACACAAGTAACTATTACAGAACAGGTATAAACAGTTTATATTTATTGTAGAAGACATTTAAGTGGCGACACGAGACGTAGTCAAGTGCTGTAGTGTAATAAATCTGCTTTATGAAAGTATCGCATAGAATATTTTTCCTTTGAACAAATATTATTCAACAAAGTAAACAAAATAGAAAATATTTTCGTTTTTCTGTCAAACACATCTGTCACAGTAAAATGTACATATTTGCACAGTAACCGTATTATTTTCATAGTGTTTACACATAGAAAAATCTGATGTGGCCAGCACATTACCTTCCGTCAATCCTGTGTATTGTATACAAATTCCATACATAATTTTTTTGCAAAAGATCCTATATTTCCGATAAAATTATTCCATAAACAAACTATGCAACTTGAACTTGATAATAATATATTCTTCTTCTTCTTCTTTAGCTTTTCCCATTCTTTAGGGGTCGCTATTTTTTATTTTCTTCTTCCTCTTATTTCTGTTTTGCGTGTCGTCCTCATTTATTTCCTATTCTCTCAAGTTTTTCCCAATACAGTCGTTCCATCTTATCTATTGTCTTCCTCTGTTTCTTTAACCTTCTACTATTAAGCTATTCATTCTTCATATATATTTTTTTATCTCTCCTCATGACATGTTCAAACCAGTGTAATCGTCTCTCTTGTATCTATATATAAACTTGTATCACTTGAGACATTTCTCTTATCCTTTCATTCCTTACTCTATCTTTCCGTGTCTTGCCCAATATCTATCACAACATCCTCATATCTGCCACATTAATTTTCTTTTCCTTGATACTGACATCTGTCAATTTGAATTATCTAAAAATATTTACATAGCTGGCTGATTTATGAAATTTAATAATCTTTATAATTCTTTAACTCTATATCTATTGAATATGAACTATACAATGCAATCAAATCGTATAGAGAATAATATATTCTTTAAAATTTATAATAACATTAAATGTCAGTAAATGATATTTATCTGAGATTTTTCAAGAAAAACTGTTAAAAATTGCAAATTAGGGTACTTCTCGTGGACCAATTATAACCAAAATCTAATCATGTCTGCATATGAATCTAAACTTGAGGAATACGGAAAATTTATAATTTTTAAACGTTCAAAATATAAATTTGTAGGTTGTGTTTTTTGCAAAATTTTAGAGAAAATACAAACATATATTTAGTACTTGTTTTACATTCGTATAAATTTCGTTTCTTGTAGAAAATCTCATATTTCAACAATAGCACGGAGTATCATTCAGTAGGTGAATTTATTCTCTATCCTATCACCCACAATAATATTAAAGTTTCATCGCTGTATTCCAGCGCTAACCACCCCGGAAATTAAAAGGAACCCTGGCGAGATGGCCGTAATACTACAAGGAAATATACAGAGCTGCATAGATCGCTCACATCGGCAATGTAATGTCATTGTACAGCGGAATAACTTGCGTTTCACGTCAGTTTCGCCCTAGTGGAGAACTTTGCTCACGGTAACTTCGACATCAACATCAAAGTAGTCGAGATGATGTGGGAAACTCTGATTAAATGCTGGTAAATGATGGAGAATGAATATGGCTTGGAGTATGCAGATATTGCATTCTTGATAGCAGGAAATTGAACAAGATGTTAATTTTTCATTACATTAAACTATTCATTTTATGTTAAACCTACTTTAATTAATTTAATGACATGCATAACGATGTAGAAAGTATTAAAATTTTGACAATATTTATATTTTTTATTCCCCTATAGCAATAAGATTTGGAGGTCAAATAAAATCCTGAATTATTAAAAAAAAATTTTTTATGAAACTTATCTAAATTGAAAGCAATCTGTGGTTGAAGAAAACCTTAATTGCTATTCGTTAGACTGCCAAATATTTTTAAATATTCTAACACGTAGATTATAAGCTTATTTTGTTCCAAAAAGTGGAATTCGTTAATAATTGGACAAATTGATCTATTTCAACAAGTATAAAAATGTACAGTGTCCCGCGACTCAAATGCCATAGCTTGAGGGTGTATATTTGAGGAGTTATCAGCGATATTAAATTTGACAGAGCAGGCCATGATAACTCCTGTTATCGATTAATTGTACCAATTGTTGTACTGGACGTTCTGCAGTAACTTTAGGAAAAGTACTTTTTTCCATAAAATGCCGATGCATACGATTGAACTCATTTCGACTTGGTATTCCTCGGCCAGGGAACCTCCGACGATATTCCTGCACTGACGCTTTTGAATTTCCGTTACAGAATCCATAAATAAATTGAATATCGGCCTATTCTTGATTTGATAATGTAGGCATAGCAAATTATCGTTAAGATAACACAAATATAAATCGTCTAAAAAGAAACAATTGCTACAATTAATCAAAGGAATTATGGCTTGCTCTGTCAAATTTAGTATCCACCATAACTCCTCAAATAATGAGTTTCAGGGAAAAGTTTATAGGTGATTTTCGACTTAAAATTATCTAAGGAATACACGCTTAAGCTATGACATTCGAGTCGCGGGACAGCCTGTATAAATATGTTAAAAATAACTTTTCTAAACAATCCCAATTCTCAATTTTCATCGAAGAGATATGCAATGAAAAACTTTTCACTTTATCACTTGCAGCTATTCTCAATTGCAAAGTGAACTGATATAAATTATTGAAAAAATGTGATATTGTATATATTTACCGTATGTTGACAATATTGGTTGCGCATAACATGAAAATACGATTTTGGTGCATTTATTTGTTGACATTTGACAAATAATATCTTGACACTGTGATATGATATAAATTTATCATTACATATCAAATTGAGAATTGGGCCAATAGGCGTTTAACATGGGAAAACAGTTATTTTTGTAACTAAAAAGTGTCCGGCAGAAAATAATGTAATGATGTTGGATATGATAATGGTACATTACCTCCTGAAAGTTATTTAATATTAATTACTTTATTATTATTGCATAAAAAGGAGAAAATATAAGAAAAATGCAAAGAAGTAATTGTTTCATGTTTTTATTACGTAATATAAGCATTTAGTTCTGCAAAACTTTACAGCACGCTTCGGTATCCAAACAGCGAACTTTATTTATTAATTTGTATGGGATGTTTGTTGTCATAGACACGCATCACAAACACAAAAATTGACAATAAATGTCAAGTAATATGAAATATATTTTTTACAGACCTGTCATAAATAACCTTAAATGAAGCAAAAATAGTAAATGAAGCAGATGTTCTTATTCCTGTCATATATTGCACATTCAAGAAAACTGAGCCCATAAATTAACTCATATAAGTCCAACATAAATAAACTCGTAGAAATTATGAGGTGTACGATATCGTTTTCTCGATTGTGCGTGTGCGTATGAGGGGCGATACCTCATGTTAGCAACGCTATAATTAATCATTAACAAGTGAGAGTGGAACTGTGTATACTCATTGTCCTTGTATATTCCTGGTAATTAATTTTCTCCAGATTATCTTCCACGCCTCTACCTTCTATATAAACAGCTAAATAGTTTACTAATTTACCTGGATAATTAAAATGTTTGTTGCTCTATTTGTAACAAAATCTTTGAGAGAAATTTTAATGTAATGAAAATAATTTACTTTGGTAGAAATAAGTAAATATAAGCACAGACTTTGCTAACTTTTAACACGCCATACAAACAAAAGAGGTTAAAACTTCGCTTCTGATAATTATAAATTGTAATTTCTGAAGCCAGGAAACTATATTACAAAATAACAGTTAAAGAGGATTATTTGTTTATCTTCCGAGTACTCAAACTTGAATAAGTGAGAAAATAATTATTTTACTATAAGAGATGTTTGTATGCGTCTACGAGGCTACGAGCACAAACTCATATTAGTTCGGCCATTTAACATTTTTAGAAAACAAATTATAAAACTTCCGCTATTTTATATTGGGTTACATGGCCTTTGTAAGTAATATCCGCTTTAATTCTGTTAAAAATTGTATCCCTAAGCCCAGAACATTTTCCTGTAGGTATTGTACCATATGTCTTGCAAGGTAGGTTTTACTGCACACACTACATACTGGATATTTACGAACGGTCTCTCTTCTTGAGACTTCGTAATTTCCTTCGTATTCATATCGAAACGAACGCCGATTTTGACTATGGAAACGAATAGTATGAATGGTATGAATTTTTAAGCATCCATTATCGTCATTTCGAGGTCTCAGGGCCGTGTGACTGAGTGCCTGGTCGCTAATCCGGGGACCCGGGTTCGATCCCGACTGACGCCAAAAATTACATCGAGTTTTAATGGCACTAAATTGGCCCTGTGGTGCACTCTCTACGACAGTATAGAGTGCCCGTAAGGTGACGCCTGGTAAGCGCCCGCAAGGTATAAATATATCATCATTACCGATATCTGTGTACAAAGCGGATTGGCACACCCAGCAATGGGTAATATGCCGTGATGTTATATTTCTTATTTTATTTATTTTTTAAATTATTTTTATTCGAATTGGCATTTTTTTAATACAAACAACTATACAGGGTGTAACAAAAATAAGTACATTAAATTTAACCAGTGATAGAACTCGTCGAGAGCAACAATATTTCTTAATAACTTTTTTTCGAAATCTCATTTTTTTAGCATTTTCATAATAATATGATCCAGTGGCAATAACAATGAAACAATTGTTTTGAAAAATGTGAATTGTCAACTCTTGCAAATAAATTTTGACCAATAAATCGATTAATAATTATAAAAATTATGTTATACAACAAGACAATTGAAAATTCTCGATTATACGAAACGTGTTGCCTGGAAAGCTTTATATTTTAAACTAAGTTTAAAAAAAATGCTAGTCGACAGTTTGATAGCAATATATTATAATTCATCTGACATTTCGTTTCGATGCAATATTGCCAATTTAAGATTAATATTTCAGTTACGTTGCTGCAACCGGCCAAAATTCAATTTAGAATAATATCATTATTATACAACATGCAAAAAAAAGTTTATTTTATTTTTCATAAAAATTTCCTGTGAACTTTTAACAATAAAAAATTCTATTTTATTAAATTAAAATCAATCATGCTAGACAATTTAAATAATTTTGATTAATGGTTTAATAGAAAATATGGAACAATATATTTCACGAATATATTGAATATACTAACTCATTTCATAATAATGATTATGATTGTCGCTAAAAGATTTAAATATATGATTTTGGTTTATAATGTAATTGTAATAACCATTATGCCAATAAGGATCGTGTCTTTTTAATAGTTAAAACTCTATTCCAGTTTATAGCCGAAGCAATAAGTTATGAACATGATCCATCAGACTATTATTATACTCGTATAACTAGCATGTAAGTTACGGAAGTACAATCATAAAGCTTCTGATTCCTGTCTGTTGGATCTCTATACGAGTAAATCGTGGTTTTACGATTGTTCATTAACTTAGTCTACATTTATAATTTCTTCAAATACAGCAGGAATAATATTACATCTAAGCTAATAGTATCCGCAAAACTAGTTAGTGGTAAGTTGTATAACTAAACTAACTTTGCAGGAGTACATGAATTAATTTACATTGTTAGATATACCTAGGTACACTGACCCATTTCAAATCATAAACTTAATTAATACATTGCGCGCCAGCAGCATTCGTATGCCAACGATCTGGAATTACAATTCAAATGTTTTCGTTTTAAATGGGAAATGTTTTTCACTTTCAAACTCAAACAAACCATAATTATGGGAATAAATGAAGTTTATTTAAACTCAAATTGATATTTATACTACTCGTATTGTATAGTCATATTTTATGTGAAAAACAGTTTCATCCATTTCTTATATTGTAGAAGAGTTATTAGGTACACAATATTAGGATTTAGGAAAATTAATATATATTTAATTAAAGGATAAATAGCACACTTTTATAAATTGAGGAATTTGGACGAGGACAAAATCGATATACAGGATGTGCAATTTACCTAAGTGGGGCAAATTGCTATCTCGAGAACTATGAGATACGAAGTTAGTTAAATTAGCAAACAATTTCTATATTATAAGATTATTAAAATGAGTGAAATATTTTTTTTTTAAAAGTGGTTCTCAAAATATAGGATACAACTTTAGTAATTTAAATTGGGATCCACCTTTTTTATTCGCCTATTGGATTCAGTATTTTTTCCTGAATACAACGATATAATAAAGTTATAGTCTTACATCTTACATAATAAAAATATTGAGAAAAATGCAAATAAAAATTATTATATTTTAGTTTAAATCTGATAAAAATATGAGTGCTATGACAGAAACAATTGAAAATTTTGTTTCAAAAGAATACAGATGTATTATCAGAGTGGAAATAAAAAACATATATCGTCACGGCGTATTACCCACTGCTGGGTGTGTCAATCTGTTTTATACACAGATTTCAGTAATGATTGACATATTTCCACCGTTCGAGCGTTTAGCAGGCGTCACCTCACGAGTACTAATTGCTGGAAATAATTTTAAACAATATTTATAAATATGTCATCTTTTTCATTTTTCGGGCGTAACACTAAATTAAATTGTATCTGTCATAGCAGTATACCACTAAAATAAGTATAAAGGTAACTTAAAGAACAGAAATAAAACAAATTTAACATGAATTAACTCTGAAACATAAACATATCCAATAAAGCAGATAAATTAAGAACAAAAAGTCATTTATGGGACCGAAAAACAAGCCGAAAACGATATGCAGTTGAAGATTTCAAAGATACAAGGGATTGACAGAAAAGAAAGTAATAATATTAAGAAGTATAGCCAGATTTATATGAGAAGGTAAGTACACACATAAGAATTGCGACAATTTCGGCCAAAACGTCATTAGTAGAAATTGCGATCGTAACAAAATTGCACATATCATGTGGGCGCTTTTTGTCCATAAAAATTAAACTTGTTACCTTCCGTCACCCTTAGAGGTAAAGATGGTATTGTCTTTGGTCAAAAAAATCTATGGTTAGTTTTTAATGAATAATGACGATTTAGGGTTCTTAGAATACGATTTTACTAGTTTTACGACGATGTCTGTATGTATATGTGTGTCTGTGTGTGTATGTGTGTGCGATAAAAATTTAACCGACGATAACTCCCACACTACATTTATAAAAATTATAATTTGTTGAGTCGAGAAGGATCAGTTTGAAATTTCGTATATAGAGTATAGAGTAAGGCCTTGGTGATCCAGATTTTTAATATTCTTTATTTATTTCAGAACATCGGACGTTTCGAACCTAAGTGGTTCATCTTCAGCATTAATAAAATTTGTGTGGAAAAATCAAACGTCGGTTAACATTTTGTCATAACTATTAGAAGTTATAAATATAAAAAAGTAATAAAGCAATATAATAAAGGTCGAAAATGCAATACAATTTGATAAAAACCGCACCCATCTTAAGCTTATGAGTGACTTAATAGTCAATGCTGAAGATGAACCACTTAGGTTCGAAACGTCCGATGTTCTGAAATCAATAAAGAATATTAAAAATCTGGATCACGAAGGCCTTACTCTATACTCAACAAAAATTATAATTCTTTTATATTCCTCTTCTTTATATCATGAAGAGCTGATTAGATTTTGGTTTTAATTTGTCAGCCGGGAGTACTTTATCTGATGTTCTTAGCATTTTTTCTTGAAAAACGCAATTAAGTATCATTTTTTGACATTGTATGTTATTATAAATATGAAATAATATTTTATTGTCTATTCGGTGTGATTAAACATTTTCCTTCATATTCAGTAGAGTTAAATGATTATAAAGAGATTAGCTTTCATAAATCACAGCTATGCTATAACCATGGTAACTGATGGACAAATAATTATAATTGACGGGTGTCAGTGTCAACTACAATTTACATAGTATATATGTTCGTGTTATGTTTTTATAGGATATGTAGAATCTTTTTAAAGAAACTTTCGATGGATTTGTACAAAATACATAGGAATGACGGCAGGTAATGAGCTCGCCACTTCAGATTTTTAAAATTTTGTAGACAAAATAAAATTCTCTTTATAATTATATCCATAATTCTGTTCTAAATTATAGATTGTAACATAGGAACTTTAGATGTTACCCATCAAACCGTACTCATCCTAACAAAAACAAACTTGATTGATTTATATTATATTTGAATAAAAAATTAATTATAATTTCAATCATTAAAATAACAGTCTGTATAAATATAATCTTGTGACCCTACGTCCGCCGATCTTATTATTCCGGAATGGAAAAATAATTATCGTTCGTCGCCCGGAGCAATTCTTCCAATTAAAATAGAGGCAAAAATTCATAGTCGAATGCAAGAGAAAATTAAAATCCGCGAGGGGTGCAATTAGGCAATAATTCAGCAGGCTGTGAAAAACAATTTAAATTTCTTCCCCTAGCCGAGTCTATTATCCCGTAAAAGATTCCAAATTAATCTTTGATCAGAGACAATACTAAATAATTTCCCAGAGCGCGGTTTCCACCGTTAATTATCAATTTTCCATCAGCCAATCGGATGGTGGGATGTTGAATGAAGCCAAACCGAATGAAACTTCGCTTTGTACAATATTCGTTCGCAGGCATGCATTGTGCTTTGCGTAATAAGAGAGGAAGGATATGTGTATCTAAGTTTGAAAAGTTGTTACGAGAAGCCGGTTTCTTTCCTGTGGCAAAATGCTTTTTGTTTGCTACAAAGTTCATTATTGGACAAACACACTATGAGTAAACAAATTGTTTATCACGTTTCTTCGGAATGGGAGATATTGGGAGCGTTGACTTGGAATATTACTAACTTCAACACTACAAAACTTAGCCACAGACTTAGGTAAGGTAAATCTCTTTTTTTTTCCTTTGAACATAATAAAAACATGTTCACAATTTGTAGAAGATAATGCCATTGCATAATTATGCAGAATAATGTCAGTAATAATAAGATCTGGAAAGTAAATTAGAAATACAGTACGATGCCGCTCAAATAAAAAAGATAAATGATTAATATTAACAAATTATGTTCTACGAATAAATATTTTAATTTTTTAATTATCTTTATTTATTTCATTATTATTAAGAAATGAATTTTCTTTAATGTGTATAAATTATATAAACTTAAATATTTTTTTCATTTTCAGTTATGACTGTCTACATAACGTTTTTTAGCCACGGCCTTCGAAACATCTTACAGAATTTTTCGACTACGTTCATAAAACTGTGAAAATATGAATTTATTGTCAAAAATCCATAAAACTTAAATGAACTTATATTAATAGTTAACAGTCTATATCAGAACTAAAACTAATACCATTGATTAAATAGTATATATAGATTGGCAATGCTATAGTCAATCCGCGTAACACATTTTAATTCTGTACGAGTAAGAGCCACCTGTGCTGTAGTTGCATACTATACATGTGCTTAATTAGCTACAAGATAGCAGCACGGTAGTACACATCGCCGGGCGGAGCCAAAAAAATAATAATTAGAATTTGGCAAACCTATTTCGTCATTTCTTCAGAGATATTTAATTTAATTATAAATTTATTTTTAAAAATAAGCTTACATTCTTTCATAATGTGTTTAACATTTCTAATAAAAATTCATTTAACATTTCATTGAGAAACGATTTAATATGAATTTACATGGGATATGCATTCATTTATCATTTAATAGAGAAAATGATTTAATATGAATTTACAGTGGGTATGTATTTGAAGGTTTGGACCATCCGCTTCGTGTCATACTCCAAACTTCCTTCTCACAAAATGAAATGTCACTTTACACATCATAAGGTGCTTACCGAGCGGCATTGAATTAGGTTGGATTAGAATTGAATCGGAGCTGTTAAAATTACACCCGATAACTTGAAGCACATAGAATTATTAATTTTTAAATACTACTAAAAGAGCAACTTTTTAAGATTTTTCGCAAATAATACAATAAATCTTCTCCGAATAAGTTTTCTTGTTGTTTTACTTAATTTAATAATTATAATTTAAAAGCAATTTTTTAATATCTTCTTAGACCACCAATTAATAACAAAAGAAAAAGTACCAATTAATTATAAATCATTTTCTCTTACGTTTTTTTAATTAATTTCTTCAATAAAAAGACACTTCAAACATTATGTTGAATTCGTAATTTTACGTAGATTCTAAATATGTAAAAATAAATAGGATGTCCCATTTGAAGAAAGTTAATGTCACTTCTGTTTAAACCGAAAGCGCTACCATTATGTCACATAACATAATTTGTGAGCCCCTAAGCCTACTTTACAAATATGTAAAGGGAATTAAAAAATAATTATAAATAAAAAATCTGATGTGACCAACATAGTACCTTCCGCCATTTACCCATGTATATAATTTTTATATTACTTTATAAATTTATCCATACAGTATATAGAAAAAGTATTAAAGCAAACTTGTAGAAAATGGAACAATCTTTAATTTTTATAATAATAAATTGAAAAAAAATTACATTTAAAGGTATTTTTGGAAGAAAAACTATCTTGAGCTTCAAGTAAACTGCCATTTCCGGTTATCCGATTTCCACCAAAATCTAATCAGATATTGCCATATTAGAATAAGGTAGAAATACATGGTTTCAAAACTTTCTGATTGATAGTATTTGAGTTAGATCGTATACACTAAACAGGATCCACACACACATACATACATACACACAGACATCATCGTGAAAATGTTAAAATTGGATTGTAAGGACCTTAAAACGTGGTCATTTACCAAAATCTCGATATGTGAGTTTTAGCACGATCCCTATACCTCCCTTACCAAGGGTAGCGGGAGGTAAAAAGTTATTTTGAGTGACACTTTTTCAATGTCACCTGTGTATAATATACTGATATCCTATGCACTACTCATTTGACAAAATGGCTAATTTATTTTTTTATATAGTTCAGTATACAAGGTGTTAAAAGAAGAGTAAAAAAATGGAACATACATTTCGATGAGCTAATATTTAGTCAAAAATATTTTTTTTCAATATTCATACATTTCTTGAAGTTCATTTTTACCGTTCCTCAAAATAATAATGAATTAATTTATTTGTTGTTCGCAGTTACGTGATTAAATAATTCATTATTTTTTATTAAAAATTTCGTGTCTCCGACTCCAAGCGACTTGACACGAATACATCCGAATATTATTACCGCCAGCCTGATTGAATGTTAGTACGGCCAAATAATAAATTTTTTAAAGGTGGCAGCATAATACGTATCTTTACAACGCGGTACACAAATGCTCATAAGGTTGCCAATCTATATATACTATTTAATCAATGCTAATACAATTATCCCTTAACCTTAAAATTATAAAGTAAGCTATATACGTATATCGAGAACTATGTTCTCATCATCAGTATTACAAATCTTAGCTTCTCTGCTTAAATTTGTACTACTGATGATGAGAACTTAGTTCTCGAAATACGTATATAGCTTATTTTATAATTTTAAGGTTATGGGGTAATTGTATTAGTTTTAGTTTTAATTTAACCTTAAACTCCTCCTATTATTAATCATAGTCTACATTAGAAATGAATTATGAAAATATCATGTCAGCCACTAGGACTTGAATCCTGGTCTTTCATTTTGCCGGAGTAACACTCTAAACATCTAAGCTATGGCTGGACCCATCGTATCTCTCAAATAAGAATAACTTTATTCGTCACGTTATTAAATGTGGGGTTGTATTACCACTACATTTAAACATCTTGTGATCATAATTTACTCTAGACCCTTATTAGACCATGTTTTATGTTAATAGACAATTAACAGTCTATATATTAGAAGTAAATTGTGAAAAGATCATGTCAACCACCGGAACTTAAACCCGGGCTTTTCCGGAGTAACGGTCTATCCAACTGAGCTATGACTACACTCTATCACTAGGGCATCTACTAATGTATCACTCAATTAAAAGTATCCTCAATTCAGAGATCTCCTAGGGGAAGATCACTTCAACAATCGTCAAAGCGCAGATGGTTAGAGCGTTACTCCGGCAAAGTAAAAGGTCCGGGTTCAAGTCCCGGTGGCTAACATGATCTTTTCAATTTATTTTGAAATGAACTTACTTAAATGTAAAATACTTATTCAGATATAAAATAAGTAAAATTACTTTCTTTTAAAAAAATTAAAATCGAAAAGCGTTATATTTTTTCGTGACCCCTAAATATTTTCCTGGTTAAGAATCACTGTACTTGATGACCAAATTAACATTATCACTTTGATCTTATTAGCATAAAATAAAATAAGCATATTTAATTAACAAAAAAAAACAATGTTTTTTTCAAAATTAAAAATCTACACAATATACAAATACATCATTAAAATATCTTAATGACGATGCGACATAACTTATTTTTTATTTAAACTTCATACTATGTATCTTCTATACAGTGTGGTGACCGGCACAGCCAAACATAGGACTAGGACTTTAACATGTAAAATCATGTGTTGGCTACATCAGTTTTTTACATCTCGCTAAGAGAGGTATTGGATTCATGCTAAAAATCGCATATCCAGATTTTATTGAATAAGCACGATTTAAGGTCCATAGAATCCGATTTTAACATTTTTACAATGATGTCTGTGTGTGTGTGTGTGTGTGTGTGTGTGTGTGTGTGTGTGTGTGTGTGGATGTGTGTGTGTGTGAGGTTGTTGGAGACACGATTTCTCAAATTCTATAAGACTAAAGACCTGTTTGACTACGGATTCCTCAATCTAACAGTAATGGGAAGAGTGGAATAGGTTCTGGTAACAATTAGACAACCGGAAGTGGTAGTTTCTAAAAAAAATTTTTTAAATATTACTTTTTGAAAATTTGTTACTACAAATATTAAACATAATTAAATTCTCAACCTGACACATTCAATTTTTTTATTATATCTCGTATAGGTTTGGAGATATAGTATATAATAATATAGAATAATCTGTTGTAATAAATCTCGTTGCCCGAAAAACATTTGCGATATTTAAATTTTTGTAATTGACAAAAAAATGCAAAATGTCAGTGTCAGATTTTTCTGGGAGGTATGAGTACATTTAATATATATTATTGTATTATTAATTAAATATTTATTTAAATTGCAGGTTTGTTAATATTACATATATCCTTAAAAATTACCGCTAATACCGTCAATGAATTTGAAGTATTTTGAACATATTAGAATAGTAGGATAAAAATTCTCATAGAACGAAACAATATCAATTATTTGTGTGTACAAGAAATGTTAATTTCGTTACTTATAGGGCGCGAGCAACCATGTGACTTTGTTGGTCTTGGTTAGCAGATATGAGGATCCGTGTCAGAACGGCTAGTAGTTATTTACATAGATGTCACAATTGTCATATGTCATAATTTTTCATTCAAAATTTCATAATATTCTGTTTATTTGTCATCCATTAGTATGGAATATACTTGTCGAGGAAAATAATCCACATGGATTTTGAAAATCATAATATTTCGAATGAAAACTTACGATACTTGACACCTACGTATATTACTAGCTGTCATTCTGACACGGGCCCCCATATCTGCTTGCTAAGGCCAACAAAGTCACATAACTGCTCGCGCCCTATGCAAGATAAAATGAAAATGGCGAGAGGTATTGTGCTGGCCACAACAGATTTTTTCTGATATATGTTGTTGCCTATGGCAATACTTAACCCGACCTATTTTCTACATTTGCTTTTTTACTAACGTTTTTCGTTCACAAAATGATTACCTAGAAAAAATATTTATAAAGCTCTGGGATATTCATATTTATATAATAAAAAGATCATAAATTTCGCAGAACTTTATAAATATGTCTTATACAACAATGAAAATATCTGAACAAAAGATTTTTTAATATTATTTTATTATTTACAATTTGAATTCTCGGTATTGTGGTAATAAATCTCTTTGTTGCCCAGTACACCACAGCAGCTTGTATTTAAGTACTTTCCTTAATTTCATCTCTTGGTAAAAGTTTTCCAAAATTTCCGTCACGTTTTTGTAATAACTCACATGTAGTGGCTATTCATCACTCGTTATGTTTTTGGCAATTTTGTTCTAAGTTCCAACTTAATAATTAAATGCAATGCGGTACTTCGTAAATGCATCTTTTAGTTTTGTCTCTAAATACCCTCGCAATTCTGTAATTCATTGTCTGAAGTTTCAGCAGGAAATAAAAAGTTTCAGTGGCTGGCCATTATCCGGTCAACAGGAACTATCAATGTTTTGTATACATACAACTCTTGTAGTATTTAGAAAAGACTCGCCTGTAATTAATTTTTTTAAAATGTAATCCTATGAAATTTTAATTTAAATAATTTTATACTTGCATTTTAATGGACTTAAAATAATTGTGTTTAAATGAACTTCGTTTTAATTAAGTGAATTTTATTTGAATGGGGAAAATTCTTTTCTAATTAATTTTGATTAAACTTGATATGAAATAAAAATTGTTGGAATTATTTTAATTTTAAAATGATAAAACCTAACCAAATACACTAACTATTTAAACTGCATTATCTACATACAGATATGTTTTTCTCTCCAAAGTTTAATAGTTATTTAACTCGTATACGTGGATCCCGGGGAAAATTTTATTTTATTCCATGACAATTTTTTTTAGGTTAATAACATCCACCTAGCATAAAGATTTTTGTGTCCTATGATCAAAAATCAAGTTTTTTACTTGAATTTTCAAATAAATAATAATACGTAATAAAACATTAATTTTTGAGATAACATGAACCAACTTTTTAATTCTATATCGGCATATTTTAACATATTTTTTTTTTTTTTGGAAACGAAAAATTTACACACCCTTCATTTTAAAAAGAAAATTATAGAAGTAGGTTATAGTGATTCTAATAGAGGTTTCGGTAGTAAATGTTATAATAAAATAAAAATACATTTTAGGTTAATAAATATTTAGGCTTATTCCATAATTATAACTCAGTTGTTAATTTTTAGCTTTGAATATGTAATACAATACAAGAACGGCGACTTAATGTATTTAGATTAAATATTTCGAGAGAAGGTGCCATCTATTCCTCCGTATACGAATTATTTCTGAGTTAGTTCAAAAAATACATAATAGGTGGATGTTGCACAGTGTTGCCACGTAGTTAGAACAACAAGATAAGATTTTAAAAAGGTTTTTAAGTTTGCTACTGTAAAACAAGTATACATGTACATTGAAGATTCAAAATATATTATCTGGTTATTATGAACAATATTTTTGGATTATTGATTATTGAATACCTCTAACAAATACTATTTGGCAATGCTGTCAGCACGATTTATCGTAGTTCTCAGTTTTGTGGTAGGAGTCACTAGCTATCTATAATAATTTTGTGAATAAAAAGAGACAGATATAGTATCTTGCTAGGCCATATGCGTTGCCGTTCTTATATGTATTATATATTCAAAGTTTTTAGTAAACGTTTAAAAATTTCACGAATCACGTACATAGTAGATATGTAACAACAAATTGGATGTTTAGTTGTTTATGGATTCTGAAAACAGAATAATCCGGAACCAAAAAACAAAAAAAAACTGATGTGGCCAGTATATTACCTTCCGTCAATTCTACATACCCTGTATCAATTCCACACAGAAAATTTCTTGCTAACGATTCTATATATCCATTAGAATATTTTTACGGCCACCAAAACGATGACAAAAAAGCTGAACACCTACATCACAGACACCACCATAAAGTTGGAAACACAGGCTCTAAGCCTATTACTCGTATCAGGAAGATGAAGAGGAAGAAATCGACATCATTGATTAATAATTTTAACCAGTTGCTACAAATTAATCACTTTATTAATAGCTCCGAATAAGTGACTTTATTACAAATATCTTTGTGCTAAAGTAAATTTTATTGTCATTCTAAGTGCTTTTCTCTATTACGTTATGTTGTACATGTAGGTATTGACAATGTAAATAATTTGAATAACTTGTAAATTTCAAATACGAGTACATACAATGATTGTATAAATGAAATTTAATTGAAAATTTTCAGTAAAAACAATGTTAAATTAATTTTTATCTCCGCCCGACTTCATTTGTTTTGTCAAAATAGATTTTAGTCAAAAATCAATTTTAACTATAAACATCGTTATTTAATACAAAAATTGTTCATGATGAAAATAAATAAACCAGATATCTGATTCCTGGTGTCTATAATAAATGAAAATTAATATTGCATACACTAATGATTCAATTTTTACTCTTGTTTTATCAAAATAAAATGTAGTTATAAATTAGTTTAAAAAAATGTTATTTGTGTGTTGTAAATAATGAGTAATTATAAATTATTTTATTAAAAAAGTAAAATTAACTACGACTAAGCATTGTAAATTTTACGAATTTTTACCTTCCGTCACCTATATGTAAGGAAGGTCTTTGGTCAAAAAATTCAATGATGAGTTTTTACTGAATAAGCTCGTTTTAGGGTCCATATAATACGATTTTACCATTTTTACGATGATGTCTGTATGTATGTGTGTCTGTGTGTGTGTGACAAAAGTTCCGGATTCCATAACTTCAATACCACGATTCCAAAAATTATATTTTTTTCGTATTTCTCAAGTTTACATCCAGAGGAACAACTGATTAGATTTTGGTTATAATTGGTCAACCGGAAGTAGTCTCATTTGAAGATTTAACAGTTAAATTTGATTTATTGACATTTAACGTTATTATAACTTAAAGAATATATTATTCTCTATACGATTTGATTACAATTTATACTTCATAATCAATAGATACAGAGTTAAAGAATTTTAAAGAAATTAAATTTTATAATTCAGCCAGCTACTCAGATCTAAAAAAATATGTTGTGGCCAGCACAATACCTTCCGTCAATCCTGTGTATAATGTATAAATTCCATACATAATTTTTCTTGCAAAAGATTCTAAATTTCCAGTAAAATTATTTCATAAAAATACTATTCAAATTGCACTTGACACTGACATCTTCTTCTTTAACTTTTCCCATTCGTTAGGGGTCGCTATTTTTGCGTGTCGTTATCATTCAGTTCCTTTTCTCTCAAGTCTTCCGCAATACAGTCCTTCCATCTTATCTTTGGTCTTCCTCTGTTTCTTCAACATCCTATTACTAAACTATTCATTCTTGTTCCAATATAATTCTTCATTTCTCCTCATGACATGTTCAAACCAATGTAATCATATTTATTGTATCAAATAATGTCAATAAATCAAATTTAACTGTTAAATCTTCAAATGAGGGTACTTCCGGTTCACCAGTTATAACCAAAATCTAATCACTTGTTCTTCTGGATGTAAACTTGAGGAATACGAAAAAAATATAATTTTTGGAATCGTGGTATTGAAGTTATGGAATCCGGAACTTTTGTCACACACACACAGACACACATACACAGACACTCAGACACACAGACACACATACATACAGACATCATCGTAAAAATAGTAAAATCGTATTATAGGGACCTTAAAACAAGCTTATACACTAAAAACTCATCATTGAATTTTTTGACCAAAGACAATACCTTCCTTACCTAAAGGTGACGGAAGGTAAAAAGATTGAATACTATTTGCCCCCTTGGCTCCTGGGCCGGGGTCTACCGCATCTTCAATTGCCGTGCTCCTGTGTACACGCTTGTACTTGACGATGTATTCACTCTACTCTTAAATGTCATATTACTTATATCTCACATCGGACAAATAGTATCTCTCTCTATTGGGGATATAGCGTCACAAGCAATTTTCAAGAACTTTTTTTTTCTCGGATGTTATCAATCTCATATAAAAATTAAATAATATGCAAAAATATTTTTCATTGAAAATGAACAATAATCAAATTTAAAAAATTTTGAAGCACTTATTTGCAATAAAAACAAATAAAACGTGAGTTCCCATTTCTGACCTTTAAATTTTAGTTAATAGCACTTAATTATAATGATCACTAGATTTGAAATGAACACATTTCCATGCAATGGCTAAAGTTTTAATTAATCATCGTCCAGTTTGATCTTTAGCCCTCAATTTATCAAAATTCCACACAGTCTGTTTTTATGACTCCAATAAATATTGCACTAAATGTTCCCAGTTGTGAAATAAACTTTCCGAACTTCGAAAAAAGAATGACACCGTGGAATATTTATATATTAAAGCAACGAACTTTGAAAAGCAAATATTTTACTGGATGGTTTGTTTCGTTAAATTGCTAGCAACCGTAAAATCAATATTAAAGTGGATGATTTTTTATAGACTTACAAGAAACTGTGTACATTCGCTTCATATTTTTATTAAAGCCAAAAAAACATTTAAAGAAATAATGTTATGTAAAGTTTGAAGAAAAATAGATCAACGAAAATGTTTGAATATTTAATACAACTTGGTAATATGTCATTTATTTATAAAAATTAAATATTGGACGTTTCAGTGGTACAACACCTCCATATTTACATTTTTTTATTTTTGATTTGAAAGTTGAAATTAAAACGTATTAATTTTAATGGTTAAATGTAGTGGTAATTCCAACCCCATATCGAGAAACGTGATGAATAAAAATAGTATCTTCCAGTGAGTGAAAGATCATTTCAGCCATCGTGATACAACAGCCAATAGCTTAGTTGGTATGAGCGTCGCTCTGGTAAAGTTTTACTAAATATACTTAACAACAGCAGAAAATTATCATTTAAATTTCAATAAAATAAATGCCAACACTAGAGTTCGTATTTATACGGGAGTGAAAGGCGAAGGATGTGATGCAACAGTTGATATGAAAATTAAGAAAATCAAAGTTACTAATAATTCAATTAATATAAAAATTAGTGACTGTTGGTTCATGGTTAAATTTATAATAACTCATTTAAATAAACTTTTATTGAACTATTAGTCGGTTTCCATATTTCAACAGTCACGGACTCGATCACGAATTTCATACTTTAAATGGATGTTCTATAGAATAGCAAATTAAGGACCGTTTTCATAATCAGGTTCATTTTAAGACTTTATCTTTAATTAAAAATATAATTTATATTAAAAAAAGGAACACAACTTTAATATTCATTTAAACTGCTAAAAATACGGTTTATTATGTCAACGACCCTACTTTAACGGTAACATACATCACAATATAACTATAGATTACATTCAACCATAGCCATCTGGTACATGTACTAAATGAGACGTAAACTTATTTAAATATGACAACGAATACAAAAATATTTTTCTAAAAATTTTAAGTAGGCTTCTTAATGTTTGTTTTTATGGCTAAAAACAACATTTTGACATCAGTGTTAAAAGGTGACAGATCATTTTTACTTTTAATACTAGTGTTAAAAGTGAATTAGCTAGGTACCTTGGTAATGACGAATGTAACAACAAATTGCCATTTTTGACATATGTCAAAAAATGATTAGAAATACAAATGCAAAAATAATGTTTGTGGAAAAATAATGTGTGATATGTGTTAAAAGTAATTTTATTTTGTTCGAAGGGAGTTTGGAACACGACGCGAACCGGAGAAGTCCAAACCTTTGAACTATTGTTGAATATTTTAATAATGGCATGACAGCAAATAGGTACAGCAAGAACACTTCATGAAATGAAGATACTACATTCACATGATGAAGAAAAAGATATAGTTATGCATTTAGCAGATTCACAATTAAGTACGCGAGGACGAGAACTTATATAACGAATGGAGGTAAGGTAACTTACATGATTGTTGGGTTTGTATCATT
Source organism: Harpalus rufipes (assembly GCA_951394225.1). NCBI lineage: Eukaryota > Metazoa > Arthropoda > Insecta > Coleoptera > Carabidae > Harpalus > Harpalus rufipes. Next base: position 16,693,571 of record OX596277.1, read on the forward strand.
TCTTAATATTCGGTTTTTTTAGTAGAAATGTTGACTATGGCGAAAAAAATTGTAAGAGCGTTTAATGCGAGAAAAACAAGAATATTATACAAGAAGTGGAGTGTATATTATATTATAATAGAAACAAATAGGAACCCTTAATTTAGCATAATGTGCTAATGCAGCGTATAGCTAAATTATTTCTTGATGACATATTCCAGTAGGCATGTGTTGTGCTGGTGTTCAGCATGTTTAGTAAAACTGCGTGACTGACATTGTTTATTATATTATGTCGGAATTTCTAATTGCAAATTTACCGGTAATCAAAACAGCACTCTGCAAACAGAGTAGCAGGTTCTGTTCGTTCCGTACAGCAGAATATGCGCAGTACAAGTTTATATCAAACAAAAAGGTAAAAAAGCTGAACACTCTCAGTGTAAAATATTAAAAATTTGCTGTACAACTTGGTATGCCGACCGTACTTTAAATAATTTATAATGTTTACGTATATATTTTATTTTCATACGTAATATAACAAGTGATATGATTATCATCGATGATATTCTCGAATGAAATGTGCTGCTTCGGTTTCACGAGCAATATCTTCGATTATTAATCATATCACCAGCTAATATTATATATTATTTAATGAGAGAATATAATTCCTTAGTCACGTGACATGTTTTCCGCCAATCAACATTCAGAATCTCCCTAGCTACGCGTATATCACAGCGATGATAAAAAACAAGGAAATTATCACCGTATTTATAGTCGTTACTAAGGGATTTGTTTTCTTTATTTATGACATTGACAGTTAATTTTAAGCATAAAAATAAATAATAACAATAATTCCAACTCCGAAATATTCAATAAAAGTCGTAAGTACCATGTTTTAATACAATATGAATATGTATATCAAAAGTTAGGTTAGGTTAGATTGCAAAAATTTATTATATTCTCTCATTAAATATAAGCTCGTGATATGATTAATAATCGAAGATATTGCTCGTGAAACCGAAGCAGCACATTTCAACTCGTCCTTCGGACTCGTGAAATCTGCAGCTCGGTTTCACTCGAGAATATCATCGATGATAATCATATCACTTGTTATATTACGTATGAGAATATAATGAATTTTTGTAACACATAGTGTTTGCTGCTAACCTAACTTTTGAGATACATATTCATATTGTATTAAAGCATGGTAATATTTTGGAGTTTGGATTATTGTTATTACTTATTTTTATAATCAAAATTAACTAGCCATGCCGTAAATAAATAAAAACAAATCCCTTAGTAACGATTATAAATACTGTGATAATTTCTTTGTTTTTTATCATCGCTATGATAGACATGTAAATAGGGAGATTCTGAATGTTGATTGGCGGAAAACATGACACGCGATTAATGAAGTATATACTCGTTATTATATTTTTTTGTATTTAAAATGTACATAGAAGGTTAAAATAACCATTTGTTTTATTTATTAATTATGGATTTCGGAGCTAATTAATTTTCCTTTCCTGTCGAAATACCAATTTTCATTTTTAATCCAGTATTGTAAATGTTCCAGTGAATATTTTCTGTCTCATAATTCAATTTTGAGTTTGAGTGTTAATGATTTTAGTTTTGAAATTAGGAACAAATTGAATTTGACATTTTTGATTTATTTAGCCTGGAATTTTATTAGTAGATTTGATTATACTAAAGCGATTTTATTCCCTAATCGTTATTTATTACATTTCAGCGAAACGTAAATTTGCATATATTTTTTCTGTTAGTTGAATACATCGACAATAAATAATGTAGTAATAGCATTATTTTGAGCATTATTATCAGTGACACTCGAAAGAAAATTTCAATGGTGATATAATTACAATTTTATTTAATGGATATTTTATATATTAAATAAATTTACGGTAAATTAATTACAAAATTTCTGATCATATTTTCCAAATGGTAGAACTAAATTTAGAAATGACGTGTACCTGACACAATATGCCATATACAACGCAAAGTTAAATGACAGAGTATAGATAGAGTATAACTGTCAAAAGAAAAGTACACTGTTTACCGGTTTCATAAATATTTAACTTATTGCTAAATTTAACATGTTAAATTGTGAAAAATTGTAAATATTATTAGTGTTTCATGTATTGCAGGCATTTATGCATACTCCACACATATTTAATTTAATATATACTTTCATACAATTTATTTAATTTTCACAAATAACGTTTATAAATTTGTCAAAATTTAAGTTAACAATGAGTTATATTTAAACAAGCTTTTAGAAAACCGGGCGTAAGTGTTCCAATCTTATCGTTTGTTTTCTGTCAAGATTTTATTATTGTGTAATAATAAATTATTATTATAGGTTTGTGTGCTGCAAAGATAATTTAAAATAAATGAGAGTATAATTATCAATTAATATTTTGATAATTTATATTTTGTCCGTTAAGTAATCCTGACGTCATCCTATTCGGGTTTAAAATATTGGAGTTCAAAATTGATGTCTTTTAATATATATATTCAAAAAAAGCAATACATAAATTGCGTGAAATAGTTATTTATGATATAAGTGTTAAAAGTGACATTTTATTTTGTGAGAAGAAAGTCCAAATCTTCGAATAAAATAAAATCAATTTTAACATATATCATATTCTATTTTTTCTACAAATACTATTTTTTTCATTTAAATTTGTATTTCTGATAAATTTTTGACGTATGCCAAAAATGTCGATTTGTTGATTTATACGTCATTACCAAGGTAACTAATTCACTTGTAAGACTAAAAGTAACAATGATCTGTAACTTGTTAATCCTGTTTCATAAAATGACATTTTTAACCCTAAAACAAACATTAAAAAGCCTACTTTTAATAGATTTGTAGAAAAAACATAATTTACAGAAAGTTTCATTCACCAGATGTTACATACACATATAATGAACTCAACAATATTTTAGAAGATGATCTATAAATAGTGTTTATTAAAATAAATATCCTTTGTCCACTTACCAATCCGGATGACAGGTGGCAGCGCCATCGCTGGCACAATCCAAGCGAGTATCCACAACATCATCTTGCTTACACTTTATCAACTGTCTGGTGCATTCGCATTCATATTCATAATCCTAGACGGCTGAGCCAGAAATCACACGAGTCCACAGTCTTCGCTTATCCGCCACACACGTAATTGCTATCCACCTAAGTCAACGTTGGTTTAGGATCTGCTAAATATTTACATGTACTGTTATTGATTCTCTTAATTACACACAATTCATTTTAACTTCAGACTCAGAGAGAAAATCAGAATTTGGAAAACATTTTTTACAAATACTAAATAAGTTGTTGGATCACTGATTATACATACAGAAAAACATATTTTTAAATAAGTTGAGAAGGATATCAATAGAATTTGATTCAAAATGTTGAAAACAGTTTCATATATTATTTATAAAGTAATTTTTAACGAAACTATTCAATCTGTTGGAATAGACTATTGTAGCATGGTCAAGATAAAGATACAGAATGTCCCAAATTTAGTGGTATACCATTGGGATCTCGGAAACTATAAGAGCTATGAGGTCGTTTAAATGAGCAATACAATGACGTGCAGTTTTGATTGCTCATTCAGATTCCACTGAGAAAAAAATTGAAAATCGCGATTTAAAAAAAAATGTAAAATAACTCCGTAATTATAAGATATAAAAAAATACTTCATATAAAAGTTACATGATATGATAAGACAAACTTAAAAGTGATGTCAGTATAAAATTTAAGATGGCGGCTTCTAAGATATTAAAAGCAACTGTTTTATTCTAAATAGACACCATATTAGATTTTCACTTTATTTTTTTTTAAATGGCGTATGGTTATTGTGTTGGAATTTTGCTCCTAAAATCTTAATTTTTTCGTTATTTTTAATTACATTTCACATTTTCATGTCAAAATTTTAGGAGTTTTTCAAAATAGTATTTTATTTTCCGTAAATAACCTATTCCATACATACCCTGCTCATAATTTAATTTTGATTCCATATTTTTATAATGTTGAGTTATAATCTCAAAGTTGTAATTTGATTTTAGCTTTATTTCCAACAGCGATGAAAAAATAAGCACGCTATTTGAAAGCCTTAAAAAAGTGCAAGCCAAAATCCAGTATTATTTCACATTCGGAAGTTATTTTCTACAATTAAAAACTACAAAAATTACATTTCCTTTAAACTTTAATGGTTTTTTTTACAAATGATGAATTCAGTAAAACTGTCTAAATTAACCGACTTCATATATCTTATAGATATCCATGCAGGGATAGCAATATTTCAAATGTTCCACGATATTGGAGTGGGATATGTATTTGTTATTTATTTCATAATTACATTTATATTTTTCAAAATAAATCAAAGTATTTTAACCGAGTTTTTTTTTTCTTTCATTTACAATTTATAATAAAATTGATTCCATGTAGAAAAATTAATTAACGCTTAACTTTATAACTTTATATTAAAATTTTTTGCTACAAAAAGTTGAAATTAAAATCTAAGGTATTTCATGCAAATATTTTATTGTTCAAAAATTATCCAGCAAAAAGATAAATTTTCTTTGAACTTTTTTAAAGTATCAAAGACAGGTACGATCCATATGTTTCAGAAATACTATTAGATACTCGTTAAAATAGTCATTTCAAGCGTCAAACATCTCTTTCAGTCGCTCAACCAATTTTCATCAATGGAATAAAACATTTATAATTGAAAAAATACGAAATATGATCCTCGTATTTGATAAATAGCTGTTATCTTCGGTTTTATGCCGATATATTCGCTGTCGGGTTGAAACATAAAGTTTTTGCATCGCCAGAAATGTGTTTCGATATTGATCTTGATGTAATATATGCTAACAAAGCGTAAATTACATCTGGAGACTGATGAAACGAACGAATATTTCTAGCTGATTCAGCGAGATGAAAATTGTATAATAGAAAAGATTTTACAAAATGAGATGAACATGTGGAAGATATCCTCTCTACATAATTTTAAAATTCTTGCATTGAAGATTATTTTACTTTTCTTTATTAAATCCAAGAACGAAAAATATATTTTATGAAATGTTAAGCAAAGTAAAATATAAATGTTAAGCAAAGTAAAATGACGAAAAATTAAATTACATGCATTATCAATAAAGACAACATGAGAAAATATTTTTTTCAAATATCTCTCCCGTAAACTTTTATGGGGGGCATTGTATATTCAATAGAGGTGCCCAAATTTTTTAATTTATACTTTTGGTGACCAAGCAATGTTTATTAAGATGTAGCAAAACTATATTTAGTTTAAATGATTTTAAAAAAATGTTATTTGTCGGTTAATCCGAAATAACATATGAGCCCAAACTCATAATAGTTCGGCCGATTTACAATTTTAATAAACAAATTATAAAACCTACGCATATGATGAGAAATTTCTACAAATTTCTTTCGACTATTTATTTATTAAAATATAGATTCTAAACTTACTAAAACCGAATATGTTATTCAAGTATTCTGCCATTTAATATTGGGTTACATCGCTTTTATTATGCATTGTATACCTAAGCCCTGCATATTTTTCTTTGGGTATTGTCTAATATGCAAGCCAGGTTTTATATTTTGTTCAAAATGTAAACCGGCCAAATTATTATTAGTTTGGGCTCGTATACCAGTTAACACATCTTTAAATTAAGTAGGATACCAAAGGCGTATATTCATAATTTTATACACCACAACATCCCAATGCATCCCATAATATTTTATGGGACAGATAATATTTGAATTTTTCTTTATGTTAGACGCATATATCACGGATTCTAATTTTCACCCTGCATATAACCGGGAGTGCTTATATTTCTCTAACCGCTTTTTAGTAAATTGCTTACTTTTGGTTTTGAATTGTTTAATTGCGTATTGAAGTACAAGATATGCAACACTGCTATAAATTGAGGTTGATTAGTATTGATCGAAAAACTTTGTTTTCTACCACCCTTCCAGAACTCCCAGATGGAACGCCATATGAACTGTCATATACTTGTCAAAACCTATTTCTGATTGATCTGCCTGAGCCTGGGAATGCAGCGGTGTGAAAGAAGATATAACAAGTTTTTCGGAAAATACTAATCAACATTTATATTACGGTGGTGCTACATTATTTCTTGAACTTCATACTTAATTGAACAGCTCAAAAGGATAAAATTTTTGGTTAAAAATTTAGCTGGTAATTAAATAAAGAAAACTGAATACGAAGTAAACTATCGAGCGACAATTTTATTATTATTGTCAATAATTCGTTTTAATATTGTTCATATATCTAGATATTGATTTTAATCGGAGATTGTAAGATTTTGGCCCTAACCGTAAGATATTTACTTCAAATATGAACAGAGTAATTTAAGAACATCTGTTTATGTTTATTGGCAGTAATTTACAGCAGTCTCGTATCCAATGATGTGCGATAAATAACGGTCGTGCCCTCTTGTAGTTGACAAGGCAAGTCAGGGATTTTTAAGAAGTAAAATACGTTTTTAAATCCTCAGATGTACATTTATAATTTATACCCTGCCAGACTGCCACATTGATATCCGTATGAATATTTATTACCAAACATGCAATTTTGTGAAATTAATATTTAAAATTTAACAGAAATACTACCGTTAATCTGGTAAGCGCCCTCACTGGTACAGCAATTGTTAAAAAAACTGTGATGATATATTTAACCCTTAACCACCCGGGTCCGCTCTCTCACACGGCAACTGTTTTATAAATTCAGTATATCTATCCAGTATTAACTCCCATCACCTTCAGAATATGCGTAATTGTTATGCTGGTGTATAGGTACACGAAAAATTTGAGCGGTCTGTGTGACCAGACCCGGGTGTTTATGCAATGCAGAAAAAATAAAGAGTGAACTTTATCGATAAATATTTAAAAAATACAATATAGTATAAAGATGATGTAGAAAATGATGATGATTCAAGTTTCGATGAAAATGATCAGATTGCAAGCGAATATGGTCTTCATTTATAGTCCAGTCAGTAGAAGCTTTTACCTTGCAAAATGTGGGGTAGTTCTGATTTTAATATATGTTTAGGTCGGGACTCTGAAAAAAAATTGAAATTTTCGTACTTGCGGAGGGTTGGTGCGATCCGCCATCTTTGATTAAAGGTGCAGAAAAAGTGTTTTAGCCATTTTCTCAAACAGTGGCCCGTATCAAAATTTTATAAGAATTGAAAATTAAAGCCAGTAATTATTTTTACAAAAAAAAGGTTTTTACATATTTACATAGGATGACCTGTCGAAGAGTTATGTTCAAAAATAGTTAACCATAATAACAATTTATTAAAGAAATTTAACTTACTCAAAAAATAAACAATATTAGGTATTTAATAGTTTATCTAATAAGGTTTGCTATTTATAACCGTTTACATTCATCGTGGCATCGAAAGAAGTAACTTATCAATAATTTTTAAATATTTTTCTTCTTCCTACAAATTCATCCACCACTCTGCCTCGGTTAAAGATATGAAACGCGGTTTAAATATTTGAATTCAGTATGAAATTATCCTTCATGTCATTTATTACACGATTTTTGAATTGCTGAGCGATTCTCTTGATCGCGATTTACTAACAACTTAAACTTACAATTCCTCGAATATTTTAAAAATCTACAAATGGGCTCAGAACTCTATTTTTCATCTGAAATTTAATATTTAATTTCAGATGAAAAATAAGTTCTAAATCGGTTTGCAAAGTTTTAAAATTTTAGAGGAATTTTATGTAAGTATAATTTGTTAGTAACTCGCGAATCACTCATAGAATCAAAAATCTTGTAATACATGACATGAAGATGAATTTCAAGCTGAATTTAAATTTTCAAAACGCGTTATCGCATATTTAACTAAGTCAGAGTGGTGGATGAATTTGCCACGATGAATGTAAACTGTTATAAAAAGCAAAACCTATTAGACTAAATATTAAATACCTAATATTGTTTGATTTAAATTTAAATTTGTTTCGTAAATTGTTAGTCTGGTTAAACATTTTTTAATATAACTCTTTGACAGGTTATCCTAGGTAAAATGTAATAACTCTTTTTGTAAAAAAAATACGGGCTTTAATTTTGCGTTTTTACGTCAGAGTCCCGACGTAAACAAATATATTAAAATCAGAACTACCCCATCTTTTGTAAGGCAAAGGTCTTTTTTGATCGCCATTTGCTGGACTAAAATTATTCATTTACTTATTATTATTTGTACTGTTACTGCAAGAAATCAGTATGCTTAGATAGCACAAAAAAGGTTTGCCGCCACTAAACGAATTTATTAACTACGTGTAGGTTTGGACGTTGCAATTTTTTCATAAAATACAATTTTTCTTTTTGTAACTTTTTTACAGTTAGTTGCAACATTTTTGTTTTAGAAAATCATAATTTTTATTTTGTTTTTAAAATTGTTTTAAGCATATGACGATAACCAAAGACAATGGATATTATTTTTTAAATGTTACTTTTAAGAAATACTATTTTTATATTTTTGAATAAAACAACTTATAAATCTTATAAATTTTGTTGGTTGCCTTTGCTATGTAGTATTTATTTTTGAGTCATTTTGACTCGTTTCCAACAAAATTAACTTAATTAAAAACTAAATCTATGACAAGCTTTTACAAAAGCAGTAAATTCTTATAACGAAACGTCTGTGACATCTCTACGGTACAAATATCGTCATTAAAGATAAATAGGCTATCCTAACAGCAATAGTTATAAAGCCCAGTGATTTGTTGAACAGTAAAAGATTTAATATTCTGTAAAACTATCCTTGAAATAAATGAAATTTCTGCTCCATATTGTGCATAGCAGAATAGGATATGCTTATATGATTTTATGACCAATAAACGCTAAGATGCAAATTCTACATTCAGATTATATCGTGAGATACTGTTCCTGTGTGTATTGTTTAATCATTCTAAAATCCTCAGCACTCATAAAACGTAAGTTAAAGACTAAAGAATTCTTGAATTCTGAAATTCACTATGTCGCTTTGACGTGGAAGTGTTTTTCTGCTTTAATAAAAGTAAAACGAGGAAGAAGCGAAAGAAGAATTTTTTATTTAAGTTTAATTTGTGAAAGGAAACATACAAGCAAATAAATTTCCACTGAGTATTTATTCGTGAATCTCGCGTCTACGTGTTATACAACACAGATAAAGTTTGTGACCATCTAAATCGTACCCTGCGAATTTAACACAATCGTAACAATAACAAGATTATATAAATTTCAAATTGTTACTCATGATTCCAATTGTTGATTCATATTCAACTAAAATTTTATCAAGTGTTTCCAATTACATTTTATGAAAATGATATACAACCGAATTCCAACTTGAAAATTATTTTTAATTTTCAAATAGCATAGAAATTATATACATATATCGGGCTTTCTTCACGTTAGCTTCGAGAATCTTTGAAGTGTCACCAAATAAGTGCCCTCTATGGTACAGATATAGTGTTATTATTACAATCCATGAATGGAAGCAGCCACACCTAAACATGATTAAACAGGGTACAAACTGTTATTTTTAACCTGTCAAACTGTATCCGGTGCTTTAAAATAAAATAAATTTAAAACACATTAACGCTTATATCAATCTAAAGGGAAAAAGATAATTTTTACCTCCCGTTACACTTAGTAAGGTAGGTATAGAGGTCATGCGCTAAAATCGCATATTTAGATTTTGGCAAATGACTACGTTTTTTAAGGTGCCTAAATTCCGATTTTAACATTTTCACGATTATGATTGAGAGTATGTGTATATATTTTTTTTTCTAAAAAAATAGCTTTAAATGTAGTTTTTTGCTTGATTTTTGTTATAATGAAAAATTATTCACTTTTTTACAGGCATGCATTAATATTTTTTCTACAGGGTGTTGGCGGTTAAGAGTAAACATAGGGATTTAACATGGGATTTTGTTTTATATAATTTCCTATTCTCCTGTACATTTTATGGTAAAAACTGTACAGTGCAAAGTTGTACAGAATTAAAAGTTGGATATAAAACTGTATTTACATTTTTTATTATGTTTATAGTTTCTTCACAATTTTAAAAATATTTTTTTAAATTTCGGTTTATTAGTAGCAAAGCCATGACACTTATTTTCTTTGTTCTAATTATCATAAATTATTTCTAAACATGAAACGTTAATGTGACTTATGGAAAATAAACTCATTATTCTTTATAATAAAAACACGTTCCTCATTCGAATGAACTTTCATTATTTAATTTAATGGAAAACCATATGTCAAATTGACGTTTAATGTTTATAAATAATTTATGAAAATCAAAAACAGAAACATTTTTCTTGTTTACCAATTTTTAAAAGTTATTCGAAAATGAAAATGTATCTCTTATAGTTTCCGGGATCCTAATGGAGGCCTTCGAAACCCGGACACCTGTATAAGTATTAAATGCAAACAATATGTATTATTGAATTATTTTACTATTCTTTAATACATAATACATGTATATAAAGTGTCAGTAAAAAGTATGCAGTGGCCACATAGTTTTTAAAAAATATGTATTTTTTGATCATTAAACAAATTTTAATACCTGCGTTATAAAGCTTCATGCATAATATTTTAGTATTTAAAAATACCTACATGGATGCAAAAAATGTCCGGCAAACAATTTTGTGGAATTTAGTCAGTGTTTATTTACATTTTAAATCCCCATGATTTTTTTATTTTTAACATTACATTCTCGACCATTTTCAGTCGAGTAATGAATAAAAATGCCTCTGCATACAACAATGCAGTTCAGTGAAGTGCTCGTGAAACTTTTATAGGAAGAGAATAGATACATCTCTTAAAACTGACACCTTATTATCACGTGGAAAATCAAGTGACAATGATATTCTTGATAAATTTGTCTTAGAAGTGTATCTGATAGGATTGAGGCAACCGTTTCCGAAAATCTCTTCACGTGTCAACGAACTAAGACGAAAATCTGTTGCTGATGTGAGGAGAGCAGCGTAAAGAATATCTCAAAAATTACTATCACGAACGATAAAAAAACTTATTAATATGTGTCGCATCAGTATGTCGAAACGCTTCAATAAAGAAAAGAAATTTGTCAGTAAATTTATATTAAATAATTTATTTTCATAAAACAGTACAATTGGTTCTAACATTGCTATAAATAAATAAAAACATAAATATATCTAAAAATTGATATAGGAAGGTAATCTATTACACAAATGTTTAGAAAATAATTAAATATTTATATCGTAAGGAACGTTTACTGGACATCATCTCATACTTAAAGCTTTTATAAAGTATGCATTACAAGGATTGCTCTGGCGATATAAATAATTTGAAAAGTTTATCAATTAAAATTTAATTTTTCTACTAACGACTTTGATAAATGAGCTTTGATATCTTAGCAACATTTAAATAATGCTTATTTTCAACATCTATAGTAATGCAGTTGCGTTACTATTTCTATAAAGTTTTGACGATGGATATTTATAACCACATGTAGTTACAGTTCATCGCGTCAACAGAACATAGGACTTTAAAATCATACTTTTATAATTTCCTGCTTCTCTAATTATTTTAAGTAAAAAAGCTCCAAAGAAAAGTTGTAGTGCTTAAAATTCTGCATATGATTTGATAAGCAAAATTAATTTACCATGGCTTTATACCGGCAGAAATTAGGTATGAAAAGGTTGAAAATCACCTCAAAAATAGCAATAGCCATGGAATTGGAACTTAAAACTTAAATGTTAGCGATTTATCTTTCAAGCTAGGTTATTTTATTATTATTTGTAATATTATAATTTCTGTTAAAATGAAAAAATATTCATTTAAATTAATATATAATTGTTCATTTGAACAGGTATTACAAATAATACCTATACTGCATTTCACGAAAGAAAATAACGTTTGTTTAGAAACAGTTCACAAAAACAAAAAAAAACATGACTCGTCAGCTGTCAATTATAAAATAAAATTGATATAGTTATGTGATATTTAACCATTTCGACTTTGTAATTTTTAATGTTCAGGTATTGATAACGTTTAGTTTCACGAATTTAAATTATTTGTTTAATGCATGTAAAAATGGTTAGATCTCAAGCGCCATCTGCTATTTTCTTACGTGAAAAGAAGTATAATTAAATTAACCTAACTTAACAGGCAAAACGTCAAACATTTGTTAATTTATCTATTTCACTTCCATAGCTATCGCTATTTTTAGGGTGATTTTAAACATTTTCGTACGTAATTTATGCCGTTAGAAAGAATGAAAAAATAATTTAGTTATTGAATCAAATGCAGAATTTTAAGCTTTACAACTTTTATTTGAAGTATATTTACCTAAAATAATCAGGGAAGCAAAAAATTATAAAACCATGATTTTACATGTTAAAGTCCTATATTCCAGTGTCACGGTCAACACCCTGTATATTAATAATTGACATTTTGACTTTATTCTAAAGTAGGCATATTGACTTCCCTAACGTTGGTTACCTATTGTTATATTGAAAAATGAATTCTTTAAAACTACATTTCTCAAATATTTTGTCCCACAATTTAAATAATGTGTATGTGAAAAACAGGTTAAGGTACTCTTAAGTGAAACATACGCAGCTAGAACAATTAAATAATGTACTACCGAATTCTTTTGAACATAGATTTAGATAATATTTGTGAATTAATTATTCATATTTCCAACCTGTTCAATACTTCCCCAAATGATTTTTGCTCTCTCCTCGACCAAAAAAGTTATCGTACGCAACATATAATAAATAATACAAATACCTAATTTGATTACTGAAAACAAAATCACAGTTCATCAATTTGTCAGATGTTTCATTAATTTGTAGTCTGTGCCAGTACACTAAGTAACCAATTTGAATTTAACTTATAAAAAATCATAATTAGTCGAAGACAATTGTTTCTTACGCAAAAGTGAGCTTTGTTCTTCTTCGCAGGGTACGAATTAAGTCTGCAGAACGTTGCTATTTATTCTGCGTGGTGTTTCGTATTTACTTATACGCAAAGTTCAGTTGAACCCGAATAGAAAAGAGACGCTATTAGTTTTCCCAGACTACTTGTAGGATTGAAATCAAGTTTGCTTTGAAATGCCCACCATATGTAGTTTAAACACACCGCCATTTACTCATTAAACTTCCACAAACAATCTCGCATAGCTGAGCTAGGCGCTGAAATGAATAAATATTTGTGTGTATTCGTATCCAAAACTCGTTGAAAATTAAAAATTATATTCGTTATTTGCATAGCTCAGTAAATAAGAGAAATATAACCACTGTTTATGAGAGTATTCATAATAATATACGCATTATTTGTAACTTTTAATTAAACTAGTGTATTATAATAAAAATAAGAATTTACTTCAAATTAAAATATGATAATATTTTATTTATTGTTTTATGCAGTCTATGTAGTATATTAATTCTAGGATATAGCGATTTTTAATTTAATATAAAATTTAAAAATGTAATAACGTATATTACATAGTAAATGTAGATAAGGAGTAGGTTCTATGAATACCTACGTATATTTTTACTCTTTTGTTCCCGTTATTCAGACAATGTACTGGTTTCCATGGTGCTGATCAATAGCCGTATTCTTTCGCTGTGTTGGATCAGATCCATGTTACATGGATCAGTAAATTGCATGTTCTTTCGAATTCCGATCAATATCTCTACCCCAAGACCAAGTAATCCAGATCAGTGCCATCTACTCCAACAAAAACTTGGATTAGAAAGATCATATCACTTAAGATTCAAAAATGGCGGAAGCGGCGGAAGAATCTGTCATATTTTCTAAGTCAATCAGGACAAGAGGTTACATTTCTAAAAGAAATTTAAACAAGAATAAACAATGGTAAATATAGAAAATTGAAATTAATTTTTCCGACTAATTTTGACAGATACTTGTGTTCTTTCGAATAAATTCATCTGCGTCCACGTGACCTGATCTGATCTAATCCATACGATCATTTGGATCTGATCCAACCCAGCGAAAGAATACGGCTATAATCTCAATAACAAACTATGTTTTCAAAAGTATTGGACACGGCGTAAAACTAGCAAGCACTACTAGTTGATTCATTAAACTCGGACTGAAGTTAGCTTCTTATAGTTTTCGTTTCATCAACCAAAGATGGCATACATAGGGAAAACTATCTGTCATTGTGTAAAAATAAATAACGTAACTAAAACTTGTACTTCTGTACATCTGCTGCCTTAATTTACAGTCGTAGGAAAAGTATAGTATATGACTCGTTTTATAAACTTCTAAACGTTTATAAAACTTATTTCGTAACATAGGGTATTCTAATGTAGTAAAATTGAAGATAAAATGTTATAACATTGTGGGTTAAGCTAAACAATAACCGAATAATATATATATATATATATATATATATATATATATATATATATATATATATATATATATATATATATATATATATATATATATACTGGGTGGTAACCGCGATCCCGGAACATAAGACTTTAACATGTAAAATCATGCTTTCTTAATTTTCTGCTCCCCTGATTATTTTAGGTAAAAATTATTCAAATAAAATTCTGCATCTGAATCAATATGCAACATTAATTTTGTGTGCCATGTAACGGCAGAAATTAGATATGAAAATGTCGAAAATCACCTCAAAAATAGCAATAACCATGGAATTAAAACAAAACGAATAACAAATGTTTAACGGTTTATTTGTCACGTTAGGGTAATTTATTTTTATTAGATATTATTTTTAATTTCTGTTTCAATTAACAATTATCTGTTAATTTAAATTGATATTTGTTCACTTGAGCAGATTTTACAAATAATAATGAAATTAAATTAACCTAGCTTGACAGATAAATCGTTAACATTTGTTAATTTTTTGTTTCAATTCCATGGCTATAGCTATTTTTGCGGTGATTTTCGACATTTTCATACCTAATTTTTGACGTTACAAGGCATACAAAATTAATTTTGCTCAATGATTCAGATGAATAATTTTATGTCCTATAACTTTTATTTGAAGATTTTTTACTTAAAATAATTTGGGAAGCAGGAAATTACGAAAATCTGATTTTACATGTTAAAGTCCTATGTTCCGGGGTCGAGATCACCAGCCTGTATATATGTTTTCTAACACCAGTTTTCTTGAAATTTGTTTTAGCGCTAAAAAGACTAAGAAAGTATCGCGTGGTTCGTAAGGTACGAATGACTGGTAACATTTCTAACAAATTTTGTTCATATAACCGTCTTGTTATCAGGAAGCAGTTTTTCTCCCATTGACTCTATGTCAACCCGATTACTCGGGTTAGTTTTATTACATTTTGTATATTTACAAGTTTTCTATTTACGTATATTTCTTCAATGTCGTTAGTTTCTCCTATGTCACATCTGGTAAAATTCAAATGTTTAATTAACGTTTAAAAATTCACATCTCGTTGAAATTAAATAAAAAAGAACACAACTTTTAGATTTATAATAAAAATAGGTGAAAGATTCAGACAAAAATACTAGAATATCTCAGTTAATGGTACTTAAATAAATTTTTAAATGTAAATGTAGAAAATTAAGTAAATATATCATCACGATTAATTGCCAATTTCTTGTTGCGCTAATTTGTGTTTTTATTCGTTTATTTGAATAACAATAATCTTTACTGGCGAGGCTGTTTAAATACAATTAAATTTCATACAGTAAAAGAGAACAAATAATTTTTAACTGCGGCTTTTAGGAAATAGAATATCCACCCTACAGCATAAATTTAACACCTAAATACCTTTTTCCAAAACTGAAAAAAGACCATTGAGAAAGAATATTTTTAGAAGATAATAAGGTGAAAGTTAAAGTCTTATGTCATTTTGGACGTAAAGTTCAGATTAATTTTTTAAGGATATGGAAATGTTAGTTCAAAAATGTGAACAGTATATTAAAGTAAAGTGAGATTATATTGAAAAATAACACTGTTGTTTTCTTTCTATCACCTCCAAAACTTTGTTAGGCCGAAAATTTATGAAACCTACCTCGCAAATTAAAATGCATAGTGATTAATCAGAATTGATAAATACTAGTATATAAATAAACACATCTCCACGGCTCTTTACTCGTTTTTTTTTTTTTCAAATTTATTAGCAAAAAATCCGATAAGGACGAATAATTGTATCGTTGAGAGCAATTTTACACTATAAATAATTCCAAATAATTGACTTGAACTAGCTTGGATACAAACATCCAACCTTGGAGAAGCTAATAAATAAGTAACAGATAGAACTACATTATTCATAGTTTAAAAATTAGAGCAAATAAATAGACCATAAATAAAATATAAAGTTCAGAAAAGTAGATATGGCTAGAAAATAAAATATTTAAAGTTTATTGCAGTATGAACAAAAAGTTCGGAATAAATAATAAAAATTTTATATGTTAGAATAATATTACCTTTGGCCAATGCAATTTTTATTTTAAATAAAGTGTCCTATATCGAATAATGCTTGCAAATGGATACCTATATAAACTTTTAATAAAATATTACACAAAAAAACTAATATCTCAATTTTAAATTCATTTATCCTCACTATTCTGCTGATATATAATTTCATAAACACTCTGGTGGCGTTCACACCGATCCCAATTTAACAAATGTATGTTAGGTGAACGGGTTCGATTCTGAACGACACCAACTTTGAAATTTATTTCCAATTTTCATCTTTACAGATATCTATGAGTAAACATGCAGATTGGCACACCCAGAAATCTGTAATTAGCCTTGATGATATACAGGGTGTAACAGAAATAAGTAAATTATATTTGATCAGTGATAGAATTCATCGTGTGCAATAATATTTCTTAACATCTTTTTCTTATAAACTTTATAGATATTGAATTAAAATTCTTCAAACTTTTGTCACATATTTCATGACCCGCCTATGGTTGAATAAAATAACAATTGCATTTTGGCAACGTAGAGCGGGTTGCATAATACCAAAATTCAAAATGGAAGTATTTGCGCGTGCGTGTACAAACAGCTGTCCAGCTGTGTTTTCGTTGTGGTTTTGACAAACGTTATGCGCCATGAGTGTGTTTTTGGTCTGTGGTTGCGACTGCATACAATAATTAGAAACTTTTGATTAAATTGACAGTTACACCAGAAGATGAAACTATACACAAATCGGAGAAGATGAAAGATAGAATTGAATACATCGACTGAGGTAACATAAAAATCATGCGTCAAATTTTTCTTACAACTGTACTAGACCATGGGCGAGTTCTATCACGATCTTAAGCAGCAGGCTTAAAGGACCCATGATCTCGGAGATGTTGAACAACTTGTACAAAGAGACGAACATTTGGACCAAATATATTTGATGAGCTTGGGTAGCGTTTTCCTGAGCTTTAATGTCTGTATACTCGCTATTCGTAAAGGTAGGCATCTTTACTAATTACAACTTTTATAATAATTATTAATCGATTTATTTGTCAAAATCATTTGAAAGAGTTGACAACTCACATTTGTCAAAAACAATTGTTTCATTGTTCTTGTCACTGGATCAAATTATTATGAAAACACCTAAACGACTCGTTAATTTATTGGAAGGGGGGGGGGATGCTAAAAAAAGTGATATTTCGAAAAAAAGTTATTAAGAAATATTGTTACTCTCGACTAGTTCTATTACTGGTTAAATTTAATGTACTTATTTCTGTTACACACTGTATATTTATATTTATTTATTAAAGACAAAAGATTTTTTTTACAGTTAATAACTATATCCATACACGGTTTATTTATGATAAATGCAAATTGCAAAATTTGTTTTTTTACACATTTTCAGTTTTTGCATTACTTCTGAAAGAGGCTTCAAAATTATGGTGTTATTATTATATTTAAGGAAGGATGGAGATCCATATGTGTGACAAATTTTTACCTTTTTTAGTTTGATAATATAAAATTTACATAGCAAAAAAATTACTCACTGACTTCTATGGCATTTGAAGATTTTTATAATAAATTGAGCACGAAACTCAATACAATAATTTAGTTTAGTTCAGACGATGAAATAAGTTTATTCTAGGATTACACTGAACGTCAACACAATTTATGAAACAGTAGTCATATTATTGACAAATGAAAATATTTTGAGAAGGAGAATAGAATATTCTGTAATTTACCACGACTTGTTACCTATTTCTAAGTGTGCCGATCTACTCCTGTTCGCAGATATCGGTAATAATGGCATATATGTAGTACCATAGAGGGCGTTTACCAGGGATCACGTCACGGACTCTTAAAGCTGTCGTGGAGAGATTTATTTTGTACTATTGAAAATTGGAATAGTATATTGAAAGACAAGTGTTTCAATGATCCTTATTATAATATGAGTACAGTTTACGTAATCGAGCCATAGGCGAGTTACGCAAAGTAAGAGTATTACGAATGAATATTGTAATACGTGTTTATCATACTATTTTTGCAATTTCGCATTAGCAGAAAGAAATATTAAAATATTAATGTTGGAAACATTGACGGGTTAAACAAACATTTGAAATTTAATGTATTTTGACATTTTACATTTTGACAACAGTTATTTAGAAGTTAGGTAAGAGTTAAAATTTATATCAATTATGTTATGAGCCTACAAATAAATACTTTCAATTTTAAATTAAAAGAGTGCTTTACAGGTTGATGTAAATATTTTACAATAAAAAACCTAAGTGCAGTAATTTTTCATGAGTAATGACAAGTAATAACAACTAAAATGAAAAATATTTATTTGACACTTTGACTAAGTTACCAACTTCACAATTTAAAAATCCTCAATAACAGTTTTAGAAAATTCAATTTGTGAACACGAAATAGGAAAAATATTTTTTAAAGTATCAGTTAGTCGCCCATCAAACTCGAACCCGGGCCGTACGAACCACAACCGGTCATGTAATACAACCACGCATACACTAAAACCTTTAAATTTCGCTTATTTTGTGATTTTTAATACGATCCATTTACCTTCGCTTATATGTATTTAATAAGCGGAAGATAAAAAAAAGTAATAATTGAAAAAGATAAATAAACAAATAAAAAAAATTAACACAAAAGACTTCTGTAATAATAAACTCCTAAATACGAGTTTATACGAGTACGTTTCTTTAATTTTTATTGGTAGGTAATTAAAAGTAAATAAATAAACTCGCATCCCTAGCGTTGACGTCGTCGCTTTTGCAGTCGTTTTGTGACGTAAGACCCCAAAGAAGAATGTGACATTCTTCCTAAATTAAATTTGTGTAAGTTCGTAAACATTTAAGTGCCCGAACACGAAAGTACCTGGTTTAGTTTTTATTAGATTTCTTGTTATGGAACTATAAACTAAATTATAGCAACTCTTTTTCTTGCTCACTTGAAACTAAATTCAAAGAAAATATTAACTATGTAAGACTTCTGTCTCAATATTCAAAAGAGAAATAGAAGAAGGAAAACATAATTGAGTGTTTGTAAACAAACAAGCAACGTTGGGCTGTTTTCTTAAGATCTTGCGGGTTAGCTTTTCCTATTTCTCCACTTTTATAGACAGAACTACGGCAAATGTAAAAGCCAATAGCAAATGGTTATTTTTCAAAATCTTTACAGTTTACTATTTACATAAAGTTTTATTTGCTTACAACCTATATTGAACAGAAGGCTACTATTTGCATTTGCTGGAATTGCATAGTCAAATAAATGTATACGATTGAACCAATCGAATGTCTGACTGCATATCAAATATTTCAATGTAGAATACAAGTACAATATATATCACTACATTTTACACATTACTAAACCAAACGTACTATTTTATTAACGTAGAATTCGATAATGATGGTCACTCAAAATTAGTGTATAATGTGCATAATAATAGTATATTCTATAATAAGTAATGTAATGGTTCATATTCCATACAAGCAAAAGTTTGTGATCTGAGCCGAAGGCGAGGTCTACGGTTTGCGAGTGTGGATTATCCCATTCCAAACGTGTTGTAATTGTAAACTGTACTTTCTCCAACATGAATTTAGAAAAAATACATAAAAATGTATATTTAATCAAATAATTTTTTGATGCCAGTCTGATTATAACGCCACCCATATATTTCTTTTGATTTATTTGGTAATAACTAGTCCACTGTATCGTAATTTAACAAGTTTCCTTATTTCTGGAGGCACACATTTTATATCAATATCCTCATTACCACTTCACATTTTTCCGAGCATTTTTCTCGCCAAAATGCTATTTTTTCAAGGAATACATTATTATTTCGCTAAATTTCCTGCTCTAAAGATCTTCAAAAACCTCTAGAAGTAAACATAAAACTTCAGATCTGTTCAAAACTTGAAAACGTAAAACGCAAATGCAGGAATAAATAAAAGTAAAACAAAGAGACGTAACCGTAGCAACCGAACCAAGATATTTGAATGCGGCTTAACAGATTCTGATTTGTTGATTATGGATTCCACCATAATTTTTAGTTGTGGAATATGTAGTTTCCAAAATACTGTTGGAGATTTTTTTTGAGGTAAATAATTTATAATATTTAACATTGAATTTGAAAACGGATTGTTAGGAACACTTGATGCATAATAACATGAATAAATAATAGAATATATTACTCATTTCCGTATGTGCCAATTTGCTTCTATTCGCATATTTCAGTAATGACGATATATTTGTACCGTTGAGGGCGTTTCCAGATGTCACCTCACGAGCTATCAAAGCTGTAGTGGAGACAACAACGTAGGAATCAATTTGTGAATATGAATGCCAATAAGATATCATCTAATGATTACTCTTCAAAGATATTTGGAGTGGAAAGAGAAAAACTTGTTCGAATCTGATTATGAATGTGGAGAAAAAGAAAGCAGTGTGCTTATTTATTTCGCATTTGTACTAGCTCATTTTAAAAGAAACAGCGTAATAGTATATTTTTTAATTAATACTTTTAATATTTACATGAATTCGTAGAGAAGTATTTTTAAAGAAAACTAACATTTGAAGAATTTTACAGTTACTGAGTGGCCAAGATATTTTTCGTCAAATCATAGGTATCTGTTTTAAATGGTTTACTGCGTACGTAGGAAATCAGACACTTTCTATTTCTTTCAATATTAAAGCAATGTTTGCTTGATACTCTCTGTTATATACAGAATATTCTTTCTAAATGGGCCACCATTACTATCTCGAGAACTACAAGAGATACAAAGACGATTAAGTGAGCAAACAATTTCTATTTCACAAGAGATATCTAAAGAAAAGAAAAATTATATTTTTCAATCAGTGGTTCTCAAAATGAGAACAAATATTATTTATTTAGTCATTCGTTAGAGAATTTAATTCTGAATTCAGTGTTATAATATTTTTATATCCTTTCATAATTTTTTAGCAAAATGCACGTAATTTTTTATATTAATTTAATTAAAATATGGCTATAATAAGAGTGCTATAAATGGAAAAAATGAATGCGTGTTAATTTTTTTTACATAGAATTAGAATTCCATGAAAGAAATACGGGAATATTTCGTTTATGTTGACATTAAAAGAACAAAATATTCACTTCTTTCTATCAGGGCACTCTAATTCTATGTAAAAAAAATTAAAACGTATTCATTTTTCCGATTCAAGACACTCTTATTATATCCCTATTTTAATCAAATTAATATAAAACTAACATGCATTTTTCTCAAAAAAATCGTTATGTAAGGATATAAAAATATTATATCACTGAATTCAGAATTAAATTCTCTAATGATCAAATAAAAATATAGATTCTCATTCGAAATAAAAAAGTTAGGTCCCATATTTAAGAATCACTGATCGAAAAATATAATATTCTTTTCTTTAAATTTGTCTAGAAGTTGTTTGCCCATTTAACCGTCTTTGTAGCTCTTATATTTTTAGAGATAGCAATGGTAACTCATTTAAAATGAACAGCCTGTATAAAGTATGTAAACAAACTACGCAATACATTATTAGGTACTCACTCACATATTGACATTATGTATTTTTAAATTGTGAAATAATTTCTGTTGACTTCTCTATTAAATTTTGAAATCTTGTTACACACATTGATCACGCGAAAATAAACCAGCAAATATCTTCTTTATTAAAAAAGATAGTGGGTTGTTTAAAATAAATTTAATATAAATTACATGGAAAAAATATGCTGTTCCGCAGTATGGCATAAATTTTTTGAAATATTAAATAGAAGATACTATATTTTTATATTTTTAAAAAATACTTAATTTTTTTTTACGATGTTGATAAATAAGCAACGTGTTATAAAATAATAAAATGACGGATTTTTGTAGGATTTCTTACAATAAAGGAGGAATGTGTGAATTTTTACTTTACTGATTCTGATTTCCTGATGTCCTGATAACGCTGGGCTATATTTATAAATGAATTGGTTTAGAAAATACTATCATCTAAGTATGAAAATCCACATAAACTTAAGCATTCTTGATTTTTTTAACAATA
This sequence comes from Harpalus rufipes, assembly GCA_951394225.1. Classification (NCBI taxonomy): domain Eukaryota; kingdom Metazoa; phylum Arthropoda; class Insecta; order Coleoptera; family Carabidae; genus Harpalus; species Harpalus rufipes. Next base: position 16,716,119 of record OX596277.1, read on the forward strand.
TATGTATCTATTTCAAAAATCCGTCATTTTATTATATTATAATAAGTAAAACATACCTAACAGTTATTACAAATATGTGAAAAATTATTACATGTGATTTTTAGAAATGTAATAATATATCTTATTTAAAATTTGAATGTTATTATCACATAAGGAACCGGTAGTGGTAGTACATTTCTAGGTAAAGCATGTTTTTGCCTATTTTGTCTAAACTAAATTTAATTATGTGAGAAAAATCTATATCTCCTTAATATCGGAGATATTTACCGATTCATTACCGAGTAATCAACCTGTTAGGTGTCCCAATTATCTTGCTTTTTTTATTTTCAAAGATACGAGTTGGGTTAATTGGACAAAATATGCTACATTATGGTGAAATTTTAATAATCAAGTTAAAAAAAACATATACCCTCGCATATACCTATTAGTGGTTCTCAAAATATTTTGGTAATGCCGATATTTTTGTCAAAGCAATTGTCACGGACCTTTATATGATACGATACCTATGTCACATAATTGATATTTAGTAGTGAGTGTTGAAACGCATAAAGGTAAATATTAGTTTACTATATAAATATTTTAATATTAACTAAAATAAAGAAATATAAATAAAAACGTAATATTCACAATTAATATTCGTTTTACATGCAATATAATATGTTAACACAAACATGATAACATCGTTATTATGCATTTAAAACCAACATAAAATAATGAAAATATATGCAAACGTCAATATTTTATTATCTTTCATACATTAACATTAAATAAACAAGTTATCGTACCAAACTAAATATATGCTTAAGTATGAACTTGCTGTAGGTATAGCATGAATACAAACAGTCAACAGCGAATTAAAGCTATCAATAATCATGATATGCAAGCAGGTAATTGAACAAACGTATATTCAATTATCATTTGATATGCAACATCTATTAACGAGAATATTCACATAAATATTGGGCAGTCAAAACATTATTCCTAACGATCTATCTTTAAAATCGGTGAAATGTATAAAATTTAAAAGTATGTTTCTGTCACAAAAAATATATTACTGAATGATTGAGTGGTCTTTATTTAATTTATATTTTTTCATATGAAAATATTTGTGGTACTGAAACTGTACACACGAGGAATGTATGTTATTTTGAAGTTAGAGTATATACTTTTTGAGGTATGTTAAATATTTACAGAATGACCCAATTTTAAAAATTTATTTATGCAGACCAACTTTTAATAAATATATTAAAAAGAAAATAACTTAATAATAAATATAAAAGTCATAAATTTTCAACTTTGAACAAAATATTCAAAAATAAATAAAATAAATATTACATTTTAAACTTCGAACGTTTTATAACTAAAACATGTTTATAAATTTGTTTTAACCCCGAAAATTCGACAATTTATAATGCATAATATATTTAATAGATTTCATAAAAACCTATATAAATATACTGTTATGATGATATATGTCCAGCATCATGAATAAACATATAAACAACATATTTTATAAACACCTATTTAATTTTTTACCAATATGCAAAATTTGGACATGTATAATACTCGTACAAGCCAACGGCTTGATTCTCGTGACACTTCTCTTAAAACAATTATTGCTTCTTATACTTACAATATTAAAAACAATATAGTTCAAGATATTGTATGATACTTATATTTATTGTTTTTCACAAGGATAATCACTCATAACTTTTAAACGTTTTTTTTTTTAATTTTACACATATTTACGTACAATTTTTTGGTTATACATATATTATTCCAAAATACCATATATCCTCTTTCGTCGTCAATAATAGTATTAATTAATAATTTTAATAACAAAATTTTATATAAATTTATTATATATATATCACTATTTTTTTAATATTTATTGTCTATAAACATGTGCAACTTATATACATTTATTGGAAAAGGTCTATCAATATTCTATTTGAAAATGATTAAAATTAATTAATTTATTTATAATAAAATAATTGTGCCTACTTTTGATGTAAAAACTTTTCAACGTGTTACAATATACAGATCAGCAAACATTTGGTAATTATGAATAATAAATAATAAATTTTGAACTATACAGTGGAATTACTAGCAAGAAAATTACATGAAAACTTTTATGAATTATATAAGTATTCCATTTAATTTTATAGCATTTATAATAATTCTTGTTATATGCCATATTGAATTAAACAGTTACATATACGAATAGGTGCATGCTTAATATTATTTGTCATACAACGATGAAATATAAGCACGACTAATTTATGTAACTATATAAGTTCTGAACAAACACAGAACTTAAACATAAAGACTTATCATTAGTTAATTTGATCACGTTATAAAACTCCTGTTTAAATTACAATTAGCTTGCCTTGAAACAAAGTTCACCAACCCTCTCCTTTAAAAAAATCTACATCATCTTAAGTATTCTTACAAATCAGTGATCCAACAGTTATGGTCCACGTCCCCCCCACTCACTTCACATCACTGTCCTGCCCTATTTGGCCCACTGTCGCGATAGTCCAATCCACTGGTGCACCTCCCGGAGTATTACCCGGAGAATCCCGGAACTGAGTCGCGTGCGTGTGTCGCCGGAGCCGAGCGAAGCGGCCCGGAGCGCTGGCGGGCAATCACTGGGCGCCGCGACGATGTGAACCCGCGCACAAGCGCATACACCAGTGGATGGCAAAATGTTGCCAGTGGATGGAAATTTGATGAGTGGAATGGTTATTCAAATTAATTAAGGTATGATATTATAGACCAGGATTTCTTAACCTGTGGTTCGCGGACACCAAAGGCGTCCGTGAGACATCTAAGGGGTCCGCAACTGCACCGAGATATAATATACCTAGAATACCACCGAATAAATAAGCAGATGAAGCATTGCGAATTTTTAAGTTTTTTTACTTCCCAAATAAATTGAACAAATTTTTATACACGGCAGCAACACAACCGCACAGGGTCCGTTTGGCAACTGTGTTGCATCTGTACTATGCACGTAACAAGCCATGTGGACGTTTTGCATCAGTAGTGCAGTCGAATATCATTTTTACTCAGGTTGCTGATTATCCTGCTCTAGCGATGAAGACATTGAAAGTACTGATCCTATTTGTAACTAGGTATTTGTTCGAAAAGGCGCTTTCTTCACTAGTTCATACCAAAACAAACATAAGAATAGATTGAAAAATGTCGATTGTGATCTCACCATACATCGATTTACTATTAAACCCGATATTAACAAGCTGGTTAGTGATATGCTACACCAAGGTTCTAACTATTTTTTTTTTTGTGAACTACTCGTATTCCACAATTATTTTACTTCCATAGTAGTCCTGTCTTTTGTTAAATAAGTCTTTTCTTTTAATACATAAAATATTACAAACACAATTTTCGTTTTTACCTACAAATATAATCTACTGCATATCAATTTTAATTGCTTCCTTTTAGTTGCTTTTACCTTCCGTCACCTTTAGGTAAGGAAGGTATTGCCTTTGGTCAAAAAATTCGGTGGTGAGTTTTTAATGAATAAACACGTTTTAGGGTCCCTACAATACGATTTTACTATTTTTACGATGTTGTCTGTATGTGTGTGTGTATGTGTGTGTGTGTGTGTGTGTGTGTGTGTGTGTGTGTGTGTGTGTGTGTGTGTGTGTGCGTGTATGTGACTTCCTTACATCCATATGCAGACTTGATTTTGGTTATAATTTGTCAACCGGAAGTACCCTCATTTGAAGATTTTAAGAGTTTTGCTTGTTATATATTTTAAAGAATATTCTTATCTATACGAATTGATAGCATTTTATATTTCATATTCAATGAATATAGAGTTAAAGAATTATAAAGAAATTAAATTTTATAAATCAGCCAGCTATGCTATAACCATGGAAACAGCTACTATATTAAGAAAATTCTAACTGACAAATGTCAGTGTCAATAAAAAGAAAATGAATGTGGCAGAGATAAGGATGTTGAGATAGATGTTGGGGAAGACACGGAAAGATAGGATAAGGAATGAAAGAATCAGGAAAATGGCTCGAGTTTATAGAAAAACACAAGAGAGACTATTACATTGGTTTGAACATGTCATAAGGAAAGATTAAGAATATATTGGAAGAATGAATAGCTTAGTAATACAAGATTTCCGAAACAGACGAAGACATAAGATGGAAGGACTGTACTGCGGAATAGAAAAGGAACTAATGGAGGACGACACGCAAAACAGAAAGAAATAAAACATAGCGACCCCGAACGAATGGGAAAAACTAAAAATGTCAGTGTCAAGTGCAATTTGCATAGTTTGTTTACGAAATAATTTTACTGGAAATATAGAATCTTATGCAAGCAAATTTATGTATGGAATTTATACATAATACACAGGATTGATGGAAGATAATGTGCTGATCACATCAGATTTTTATTAATAATTTCCCTCTTCATTATTACCAAGAAAAAATTTCAAAAAATATTATTTAGAAGATTTTTTTTCAAGAATCTTCTACTTCCGGTTATCCAATTGTTACCAAAACCTTTTCAGATCTTCCCATGAATGTCCGATTGGGAAATACGTAGTTAAACAAATTTAAAGTCTTATAGTTTTTGAGTAATCGTCCTTCCAACATCCCACATATACACACACACACACACACACACATACACACAAACACACATCCACACACACACACAGACATCATCGTAAAAATGTTAAAATCGGATTGTAGGGACCTTAAAACGTGCTTATTCAATAAAATCTGGATATGCGATTTTTAGCATGAATCTAATACCTCTCTTAGCGAGAGGTAAAAAGTTCTATTTCTACACTTTACTACTGTTTTTAAAGGTTAATTTCTAAAGGGTCTGCTGTATCAAATGTTAATACGAAGGGGTCCGCGGTTTAGAAAAAGTTAAGAAACGCTGCTATAGACTATATAGACAATAAGTAAATACGGGGTGTCACGCTAGAATTATTGATAATAAGAAAAATCAGGTGGGCTGTCGAAAAAAAATTTGCTCTATTATTCTAAACAGTTATTTATCTATCATTTCAAATTAATTTGCGAAAGTTAAGTTAGTTTCAACTTAGTTTATCAATTTTTTAAGTATAATTATGAGTGAATATAACGTATAGAATTAAGTATACAGAATTTTCTTCAGTGAAAAAACATAAAAGTAATAAAACACCCATGTATACACCTGATTGGACAATATGTGACTTCTGGTTATTTTTTTAACTTAAAAAAATATGGGGTAGAAAGTTTTGGCCCGATGGAGAGATTTTTTAGAGGCATTTCAAAAGAAGACTGCTTGCAAACTTATAAAATGTAGAAGGAATGAATAATGCAGTATATTATAGTTACTATGAACATATTTAAAATAAAATTCAAATAAAATTTCAAAATTGAATGCAGAAATGAATGTATTTTTGTGTACATGATTGTAGGTATATAAATATCTATAAGATCTTTCTTGTAAGCAGTGGCGTCACTAGGGGTTGCGGTATGCACTGGGTGACTTCCATTTGAAATGTGACATGAAAGTGCTTGATTGTAAAAGTATTATGTGTTGTTTATTTGAACATTGTATTTTTTATAAAAATATACCTGTAATATCTTATTAAGGGACATTTTTCATAAGTTCAGGTTAAATAAATGTTTCAAAAAACTTATAAAGCTAAAATACTGTATATTCACTTTTTAAATAATTCCACCAATATTATAAAATTATTGTGACGCTTTATATCAGATAATTTTCATGTAGCTATTCACGTTTACGCTTTATATTTTAACGTATACTATTTACTTCATTTTCGTTTATTCGAATGATATGTGAATATAATAATATATAATCCATGCATATAATTATACGAATTATTATTTTTTTCAACGAGGTGGAGCAGGGTGACACTATGAGTGACGCTACAACATGTAAGTGTGAAAATGCTCATATTATTCTTATATGTACTCGTAGGTACTATATTATTTTTAAATGTGTGCAGACCCTCAGGAAAGTGCAAGTGTGTACAAAAATGTCGATTTTGTAAGAATAAATGCTGTACAACTGAGATTTAGAGTATTTCTTAATACCTATTTACACTACAGTTATGATTTTTTTATTTATACCCATTGCTGGCTGTTCTCATTTTTATGTATTTATATAGTATGTTAAGAAAAGGGTATTTTTTTTTGAGGTTATATACTCACACCGGCAAATTAAGGGAACGCCAAAAAAAGCTATGTTTATTTAAAAAAGTGTGAACCCTGTGTCTTTCATATTTATGTTGGTAATTCTACATCTTCAGCAACTAACAAATGACGATATAACACCTAAATATAGCCACCTAATAAAGATTGATTATAATGTATCGAGAGGTTAAATATTGCTCGGTCTTTAGTTTTATTAAATATGACTGTTTAATTCGTGTTCACTTTAGATCAAGGATTAACAATGATTTCCGCTTTTGTTGTAAGTATTTAAAGTTAATACAATATTAAAAAAATATATGGAAAATTACGATTTTTAAATAATAATTAATAATTACGTTTTTGTAAAAAATAAATTTTCCATTATTTATAAATTATTAATTATTGTTAATTATTACTTAAAAATAATAATTTTCTAATTTTTTTAAAAAATATTTTTTTTACTTTAAATACTTGCAGAATTACCACAACAAATATGAAAGGCAGAGAATTAATACTTTTTTAAATACATAGATTTTTGTCGGTGTTTATATGTTTTATTATGCTGATTCTTAATCAAAAAGAATTTTTCAAAAAATTACTGCACCACTGTCAACAAAATATTTTTATTTAAAATAATTACGAATTAATTTTTGCTATTCAACGCCATTAGATAAATCATTATTTTTAATAAAAATAGTATATCAACAGTGGCGCACTAAAAATTTACATGTCAAGAATTAAAAAGAAAATAAAAAATATTTTTCTGAAATTCTTTTTGATTGAAAATTAGCACCAAAATGTATATACCCTCTTTAACACCCTGTATATTTTGATATATTTACAGTAACATAAGTGTATAATTGATTCTGTAAATGTACTGAAAATTATTAATACTTTGTCATTATATGCATTTGACCTGTATTGCTTGTTTTGGATTTATTATTTGTAAACTAGGCTGTGCAGCTTGATTGTTATTATTTTGCTATTGTTTTATATTTACATATTTCATTGTATGGTTAGGTGGAAGATCAGCCTCTGGCTGAACCTCGCCATTGACTGTCAGTCAATAAAGTTATTATTATTAACATATGAATAATAGGTTTAGTTCAAATAAATTAAATAGATATTGTTTAACTATTTCTGTTTTATTCTGTTAATTTATTCTTTTTAAATTTGTATAAATCTGAACTTTTTTGAAGGAGTAATATACTCAGCAAGATGTTATTAAAATTAATAAAAATCGGTACGGTAACAAAAGGAGAGATTGAAAATAAAAGTAGAAAATGAAATATGAATAATAAAAAGTTTATATAGGATATTTTAATATAAACATAAGAGAAATGCATAAAATAAAAAGATTAACTGGTAAAATATTACAAAAATCCCTGAAGATCCTCAAGAATAATGAAAAGAGAAATTATAAAGTTACGATGATAAAAGACTAGATATTTGTAATTTATTAAATAGAATAGAAGAATATATAACAAAGATTAAATATGGGAAACCAGGAAGTGGATAAAAAACAAATCCATCAAATTGAGAAAACCTTTGGTAAGATTATGCTTAATTTTTTGTTGATTAAAAATCCCTCAACACCTCTTAATTTTTTACAATATTTGTACATCTGCAATATATACAAAAGTAGGCAGAGTGATTGAAAAAATAGAGACAAATGGTTTTTTCCTTCATCTTTAGGTAAGGAAGGTATTATAATAATTATAATCTTTATTGTATATAAACCTTAGTTATTACAATTGGTGATTAGATAGGGATGAGAAAATTTTCGTTATAATGTTTTTTGTAACATTCATGTTGCGTTGATGGAGATGAGATGATGAAAGGACAGTCACAAACATCCCAGCCCCTGGGAGTACAAATACGCATTACTCACCTAATATTTTGTGACATGACTATATTGTTGAATGTCATATTTAAATATATTTTTTCAACCGTATAAATATGGATCAGAAAACCTAACCGCTACTCTAGCAATCCGCCGGAAGCCAATCACTCCGTTTCGCTCCGTGTTGGCTCCCATCGGTGCTTAATATAACATCCCTAACTTTTCACGGACGGGAAGAACTACATTAACCTTGGTTTTAGCAGGGATGAAGGAGGGGTTGGAATTTAATGTTGGGCAAAAATTAGTTCTGTTGGATCTTTTAACCTTAGTAAATATTTTATTACTATATATGAATATCTGACGCATCACTAGGTAAATTTCTTTTAAGAAACAAGAGAGGCATATATTCTAATATTGAACCTAGCTATCCTCTGCATATGTATTTTTTCCCAGTGTAAATCGAACTTTCCCCTAAGACCCGGTAAGCGTAGGACTTGTGACAATTCTTAGTCGTGCATCGTCGGAGCTATGAGACTTCGGGAAAATGATGTGCTCCCGCCCCTGGTGGGAATCGAACCCACGACCTCAGGACCCGAGTGGTGATGGTCGCTTCGAGCGCTATTGGAACAAGCCGCTCAACACGCTCGGCCACCGAAGCGGCCAGGTAAGGAAGGTATTGTCTTTGGTCAAACAATTCGATAGTGAGTTTCTAATGATCTAATGAATAAGTACGTTTTAGGGTCCCTAGAATACGAATTTACTATTTTTACGATGATGTCTGTATATGAATGTGTGTGTGTGTGTGTGAGTGTGTGTATAAAGATCGTTTCAGATCCACAATTCTAAAGATTATAATTCTTTCATATTCCTCTTTTGTACGTCAATATAAAGAGTAGATTACATTTTGGTTACGATTGGTTAACCGGAAGTACCCTAAATTGAAGATTTTAACAATTTTTTTCGAAAAAACGGTGTTAATTTTTTTTTTGACATTTAATGTTATTATAAATATTAAAAAATATTCTATTATCTATACGATTGGATTGCACTTTATACTTCATATTCAATGAAAAGTTAGAGTAAGGATTTACAGAATATGGAAAATGGCTCGAGTAATAGAAGTTTCTAGAAAGCGACAAGAGAAACAATTACATTGATTTGAACATATCATGAGGAGAGATGAAGAATATATTAGAAGAAGAATGAATACCTTAATAGTAGAAGGTAGAAGAATCAGAGGAATACCAAAGATAAGAGTGTATTACGGAAGACTTGAGAGTAAAGGAAATGAATGAGGACGACACACGCGCAATAGAAATAAGTGGTAGAATAAATTAAAAAATAGCGGCCCCTAACGCATAGGAAAAACTAAAGAAGAAGATGTCAGTGTCAAATGCAATTTGCATAGTTTGTTTATGAAATAATTTTACTGAAAATTTATGTATGGAATTTGTACATAATACACAGGATTGATGAACAGTAATGTGCTGGCCACATCAGATTTTTTTATTATTAATTTTAGACGTATAACTTTTTAAATTACGAAGTTATGGGCCAACTTAAATTCCAGTTTTTGTGGAAGGGTTCTGAATTATACTTTCGGTTTGCCAAAAGTGAAATTATCGTGTTAATTTTTTAAATGCAATGATATTTATGTTTATGTTTTCTGAAAGTAGTTTAAATTAGTATTATAGTCTTGCCAAATACTTATATTTTCATCAAAATTCGCCTAGCTATTAATTTTTTTAATTATTATGAAACATTTCGCTATGTCATTTGTACGATGCTGGGAATATATTTTAAGGTTTCCCTGATGTGTATCATTTGTTTCTGATTATTTTGAATAAATGAGCTATCAAGTAAACGTCAAAATATTTCCTCATACAAAGAAGGTATTCTGGCAAATATCATGGAAAACTGATAATACTTTATAATTTCATAATTTTGAAAAATTAACCAACTTAATTTTTTATTTTGATTTATTTAAACGACTTTTAAATATGATTCCTCTTCCGTCGCAACCGAAAGTAGAATTCTGGAATGTTTCACACCAAAAAGTCCCCAACTTTGTAATTTAAACTATTAGTCTAAAATTTATAATAAAATACATAGGTAACAATTTGATCTTAAAGCTTATTATGGTCTTTTAAATATCTCAAGAAAAGTAATGACTCTTGTTAATTGCCTTTAACGGTTGCATGATATGAACCTAGGCCTTATCCCGAAAGAGGATAAGTCGCGGCATGGGTTGACTTACAGTTTAGGATAGTTTAAACTAACCGTTAATCAACGTCTTCTCGTATCTGTACAGATTATAATTTAATTTTAAGAAATATAAGAAAACATCATAACAAGAATAAATATTGAAAAAGGAAAAACAGGATAAAATTGAGAATCATAAAATATTGAATATAAATTAAATTACCCATGTATCTTTTCTTTATATACGTAACATTTAAAAAGTAACAGAAATACAATTGTAAATTACAAATATTGATGAATTCATCTTTTATGAGACATAAATAAATTATTATGAATCATAATGTAATATTTGTGCTGCAAAGTAACATTTTGCGTCAATTTGGTGCGAATGCAAGTTGCCAACTTATAAATAATAAATACCCCGGTCAGCTCTTAGCGGGTCATTAATCATTGGTAGGTAGTTAGTTTTTCCTACAATAAAAACCGCTTGACACAACATAATAAACTTTCCTTTCAAATATAAACCAACTTATTTATCCTCTTCGTTAGTCATGTCAACGATTGTTTGCTCTTTCCCTTTCTTTACAACGTGATTTGGGATTCGAAAAGGACAACGGACCACATTCTTCATTCCCAAATTGAAACAAATTGTGATTTATCATTTGTCATTATAACCATCATTTAATCCATGCGTCAGCAATTTTGACAGAATTAAAAGTTACTTTGATTTATTTTATTGATTTATAGTTGTCAAAAACAAAAAATATTTATCCTGTAAAATACCTATATAGGCATGATTTTTTATCATAAAATTGATGAAATACTGGTTATGTTTTGAATGATATATATTTTTTGTTAAAAATAATATTCAATTCAATTTTTATTCTGAAGAGAAACCTTTATTCATATTCATAAAAATTCCGGTAAGTTTTTATTTGTATTCATTTTTATATTGTGTATTCTTATATATCTAAAAATACATTCTAAATTTGAAAGTATTCCCTTTTTGAAAAGAATCTATATTCTGTAGAATATTCTACATATTATGTGTGTAGGGTGTTTCCTGTTAAAACAACCAGTGCTTTTTTGGGAGCACTAATTATTTTAGCATAAAATGTCATATACAAAAAAGAAGATGGGATTAATTTATCAGTTATAATAAACCGAATGTGCAACCAGTGGTTCTCAAACGGTAAAATAAAATAATATATATTTTTTTAATTTTACCATATATAATTTTTAATTCATTTAATAGAGATTTATTTTCTGATTTCAAGAATTCGAGAAAATGGTATTAAAATTTAAAAATAATGTAATATAAAATAACATTACTACTGCGTAACCTAGGCAACAATCGTATTAATAAATGTTTATTGCATGGCCTATTTCAATATTCTAACAAACTTTCTAATTTTTAATTCCATTTTTCTCGAAATAATTGTTGTACAGTATTTACATAGTTCAAATAAGAAAAAAATCTTTTTTTCTTCAACTGTATTATAATATTCATATTATGCTACTGTACACATACTATAGAAGATATACTTTTGACAACAATGTTCCTAATTGTACTAGTAAAAAAATGTTAGCTTTTTAGTTCACCTCTGGCGACAGCAGTCTTCACAGCATCACAGACAATTTTTAAAATTGTTATTTGACAGTTGTATCGTTTGTGTTTTGTAATATACACAGCCAACTTTGGCTGAAATTACAAACTCTACAATTAAATATAATTTTATTCTATCGTTTGTGAGCCACTGGTTGAATTTACGATTTGTTATTTTTGGTATATATGTTTTAAAGTAAACACCTGTATAGTAGGAGCCCATGTCACTGTCATAGATTCGTACCTGTTCTAATTCTGTAGAGTCAAGTAAAGGACAACATGGTTTAAAAAAAAATATGATTCCGGCGTCTCGCATAGGTAAATTTCATTATTTTTGAATATTACTAATAAATTTTCAAAACAAAATATGAGTTTAATAAAGAAATAATGGGAATTTTCATTTGTTTCAAAAAGTAATTATTTATTCATCAATTAATCAAAGTATTTCTCACTATATATACAATGCATTTATGACAACGTTTTTTTTCCAATTTAGAAAACACTAATGGAATGCAATTTATAAAATAGCTTTCATCTTCATCAGCGATTTTGGCTTTATCTCTCCTATGGTTGTAAAATTTCCTTCCAATGTTTTGTTCATTTTCAAGAAGAGGAACAAGTGCCATGCATAGTGAATACGGTGGTGGTGGTATTACGATCGTGTTGTTTTTGGCCAAAATTTACGAGTGCGCAGTAAACAGTGACTCTATACTTTGCCGTAATGCAAAATTCATAAGTTGTTTTCATACCAATTTGTTTGCATGAGGCGTGTTAAACATGAATTTTTGCAGTAATTTGATTCGGCGATTACTAAGCTCAATATCTTTATTTTTTTACCACGTTTTCATCGGTTGTTGATATGATATGACGCATGGTTGTACCATTAATACACGCTTGGTTTCGACATAACTTTTTCGATCTAAATCTTTCCCAACATTTGTAAGATACCACATCACTGCACTTTTTTATGCTAATTTTAACACAAAATTTAATGCAGTTTCTTTATATAGTCATATACAGTGTGCGATTAAAGTGTGGAATATCAAAAAAAAAGCCGAACTCAACCGGTTTTTATAAAAACGCTGAAACACGTCGATTTTAATTTTTAAAAATACACATTAATATGTACGATTCATCTTCCGACTTTCATTTGTTTTTCAGTTATGACGTCATCACAAAAAAAATTAAATGGCAACACAGATTTTTAGTAGTGAAATCCGATAGTGTTTTTTCTTCTCTTTATGATAATGTAAATAAATCATAACGTTGCATAACAAAAATTCTGAGAAAAATCGAATTGAACATTTAATAATAATGAATAATCAAGATAACTACCTCGATAAAAAATTTAAATGTAGCAATCTGTTTCATTCAATTATTCTGTCAATCTTCAACTCTCGAGACATAAATATTGTAGTTTATTGTTGAATTTTAATAATATTCTTCTAAATTATCAAGGCCATGGCGGATTTAACAGTAAGGCAACGAATAGAAATTTTAATTTTTCTTGGTTGTGGGAACCTTACAAGATCCCAGCAAGAAGTGTGTGATATGTTTAATGCAAAATACCCAAATCGACCTACGCAATCGGCAGTTAGTAAAATCAAAAACAAATTTAGGGAGACAGGAGATGTTAAAAATATTTCAAAAGGCGGTCGTCCAGAAATAAGTGCAGACACCCCTAGACTATTTTCTATGGGGTTACTTAAAATCAAAAGTTTACTTAACTAAACCAGAAAATTTAGTGGTACTAAAGCAGCGTATTCAAGATGAAATTTGCAAAATAGAACCAACTGTTATTAATAATGTCTTAGGTGAATTTGTAAATAGACTAGCTTACTGCCAAGAAGTCAATGGATGGCATTTTGAACATTTAATTTAATAGTGTTAATTTTGTTTGCTTTATTTTCATTTAATTCATTCACATTCATTTAATTTAATAGTGTTAATTTTGTTTGCTTTTTTTATTTAATTCATTTGCATTTATTTAATTTAATAGTGTTAATTTTGTTTGCTTTATTTTTCATTTTTCAGTTTAAAACTTTTCGTTTTTCATGTTTTATAAGTTATAAGTTTCATTATCAACTTTTAACTGTTTTTATCAGGGTATCTTGATTATTCATTATTATTAAATGTTCAACTCGATTTTTCTCAGAATTTTTGTTATGCAACGTTATGATTTATTTACATGATCATAAAGAGAAGAAAAAGCACTATCGGATTTCACTACTAAAAATCTATGTTGTCATTTAAATTTTGTTGTGATGACGTCATAACTGAAAAACAAATGAAAGTCGGAAGATGAATCGTACATATTAATGTGTATTTTTAAAATTTAAAATCGACGTGTTTCAGCGTTTTTATAAAAACTGGCTGAGTTCGGCTTTTGTTTGATATTCCACACTTTAATCGCACACTGTATAATAAACCTGATATTGCTTCAAAGACCATGGTATCAATTTGATCACGAATTAGCGTGACGTTTGGATTATATATAGGATATAATATAAAGACCATTCATAATGTTCTACGTAAAATGAAAATTAAATAAGCCAAAGGGTTGAATTTTTGTTGTTTTATTGGTCCACATTGTTTAGTTTAAATAAAATTATTCACAATGTTTGCATAATTGATTATCGACATCTTTTAATCCCAATAGGGGTAAGTGACAAGCAAAACAAAAAAGGAAGGGTGATCCAAAACGCTAGGGTTATAAAACAATTCATATTAAAGTATGTTAGTATTTTCGAGGTTGTTCTGTGTTTCCAGTTAAAATATTTCATATTTATGTGTTACGTATAACAAAAATTTGCCAATATACAAGTATTTGAAAGTCTTAAATTTTCATTTTGGAGTAGTAGGTTACTAATTTTATACAAATTGATTATTTTGTTATTTTTAATTCTGAAATCAAGTTTTAGTATCTCTAGTTAAAGTAGCTGTTAAGGTAATTGCTAGTTACGCGACAAATAATGCATCGCAATTATAGTATCTAGTGTAATTATTACACAAAATGTCAATATACTCGTACATCCGACAGTTTGTTAAGAAACACTTTATAAAAATTGTAAATACATTTAGTCAGCTAATTGAATTAATTAAAAATAGTTTTACGTCCTTATGACGGTAAAATTGTTCATGTTAAAAAATCGTGTTGCATTTGTACAATAGAATGTTTAACTAGTGTTTGATATTTTATATATTATTTTTTATAAAGAACAATGAACCGGTTTTTTGCATGTTTATAAAATAACCCAATACTGATTATTTTAAATAATGACCTATGATCTAATAACAGTATATTAAATAGTACCAATAGATGGCAATTAAAATGATTAAATACATACTTATGCTTGCCAAGTTGCTTTTCTATCTAGCTTTTTGAGTTGGTGTGTTATATCTACTAAAATAATATTGTAACTGTAAAGTATAAAAATGAGTAGCTACTACTTGTACAAAATGTTGTTTTGTATCAATTTGGGTTACATGTGTACTACTGCTTCGTCATCAACCGGCGTTTCATCCATTATAGTAATGTCAAATGCTGACGTTTTTCTGCTGTATCACACGGATTGTTTTAAAACGATGAAACTTTAATAAAATTATTGCAAACATATTTTTCGCAATAAATTAATTTTTTTGTTAGGTTAGGTTAATTCACCAACTTGATTTATGAATAAAGGAATCATGATCAACAGATTCACAATTTTGTTTAGGTTTTTGGTAGTTAATGTAACTGTCATATAATTTTATTCGTGGTAATTGTACTTTCCGTTAAAAAAGTATTAATATGTAAGTTTTTAATTTATTTATAAAATATATTTTCCTATGATAATATTAAATTTAAATTTTGATATAGGTAGAAAGTACACTGGTCCCAATAAAGGAGTGTTCTTAAATATAGTGAAAATGAAAGATATAAAAGTATATTTGAAAATAATCAAACCAATACGGTTTTAAATAAAGATAAAGAAGAAGCATGAGCCAAAGTTACAAATGAGTACAACAGCCAGAATCCTGACATAGCTATAAATGTTAAAATTAGGTTTCAAAGATACGATCAGTCCTTGATTTATCGAATATGACGAATCAGTTGATCATTGAATTTGATCAGCAGATTAGCTTGATTTTTAATGGTGAATTGGATTGATTCAGAATCAACGTTGATCTGTCAATCAACTCATGATTAAGGAATGGTGAATTCGGCCGTACTGTTTGGCGCGATCATAAATTGTTTAATTGGAAATTAATGTTACAACATATAGGATGGTAGCATGAATGATGATTAACATATGACTAAGGAGGAGATGCCTAGCAGTGTTTAACTCTGTGAATCGTTTATGGTTTATTTTACAGAAAAATACTTCAAATAAAAGTTATGTACAATTAATTTATCTATAAGTTTTATTTGAAGTTTTTCTCTAAAATAAATCAGAAACGATTGACAGTGTTAAAAACACTGTTAGTAATCTTCTATCACCATTCATAGTGTTTAAAAAAGGCCATGCCAATAAATAACGAGGTTTCCTCCTTGAACTTACAACGAAACGACAAAGTGGACTTTATTAGGGATTGAACCGGATGGGTTATATTCGCAAGGTGTGAGTTATAGTCGTAATAAAATGTGTAACTGACCTGATAATACGTCGTGCCTGATTTTATTCTTGGAGATGATGGTGGCTGCATAACGACGTCGTAACCTGGCCAGGTTGTTGACGATGTACAGCATACATGACGCAGAAACGTACTCACGTTTGGTATGTAGTGTATATACACTTCGCCGAGTGCGAACCGCAAATACATACATCGCCGAAGTGCGACACAACAAACAATAATTAATGTGTTTAAAATCGCCGGTTGTGATATTTAAGCACCAAATGAATGTTTTTAAAACACTCTTAAGTTTAGTTTAAAGACAGCTGATTTTACACACAGGAACGAATCGAATATTATCTGAACAGTAAATTGAGCTTGTTTTTGTTGCGTTGAGAAGCTAATGTATATGGTCAAATGACGGGCCCTCACAAATGTGCGTGAAACAAATATGAAATATAAATTTCTACTAAAATACCCAAAATTAAGTTCACGACTGCACATATAGGATGTTCTTTCCCTATTCCTAATCATAACAAGCTGATGTGGCCAGCACATTACCTTTCGTCAATTCTGCGTATTATGTACAAATTCTGTATATAAATTTACTACCAAAGATTCTATATTTCCAGTAAAATTATTTCATAAACAAACTATGCAAATTGTACTTAACACTGACATCTTTTTCCCATTTGTTACGGGTCGCTATTCTTGATTTTCTTCTTCCACTCATTTATATTTTGCTTGTCGTCCTCATGCAGTTCCATTTCTCTCAAGTCTTCCGCAATACAGTCCTTTCATCTTCTCTTTGGTCTTCCTCTGTATCTTCTACCTTCCACTACTAAGCTGTTTATTCTTCTTCCAATATATTATTCATCTCTCCTCATGACATGTCCAAATCAATGTAATCGTCTCTCTTGTAGCTTTCTAGAAACCATTTCTCTAACCCTCTCATTCCTTGTCCTATCTTTCCATATCTTCCTCAACATCTTCATCTCACTGCACCATACATTTTCGTTTCATTGACAATTGTCAATTAGAATTTCCTTAATATAGTAGCAGTTTCCATGGCTGTAGCATAGCTGGCTGATTTATGAAATTTTACTCTATATCATCCATTGAATATGAAGCATAAAATGTGATCAAATCGCATAAATAATAGAATATTCTTTAATATTCACAATCACATTAAATGTCTATAAGTGATATTTAACAGTGTTTTTTTTCAAGAAAAACTAATAAAATCTTATTTCCTGGTGACCAATTATAACTAAAATCTAATCAGCTCTTGTGTTGGATGTAATAAAAACGAATACTAAAGAATTATAATTTTTAATTAGTAGTATGGGAGTTATCGTCTATGAAAAAATTGTCACACATACATACACACACACAGATAGATACATACGCACACACATAAATACATGCACAAATATACAGACATCATTGTAAAAATGGTGAAATTGTACTCAAGGGACCCTAAAACGTGCTTATTCACTAAAAACTGACCACCGATTTTTTTGACCAAAGACAATACCATTCTTACCTGAAGATGACGGTGAGTAAAAAGAGTAAAATTGTATTCATTACTGACATTAGGATTATAAAAATGGAAAAATAAATGCTCATTTAGTAAAAATTCAATAGATTCCGCTTTACTTAGTTGGAAGTGAGGATAAAAAAATATAAATAAACATTTTACTGTAAAAGTTTTTAGTTTAAATTGTTTGACGGTATTTTAAATTTATACAAAGCATTAAATTACAAAAATCTCTTTTCCTTTGATCTGAATTGAGTCGCACTCTTTGTAACCTGTTCTATATTTCATTGTGTAGGTACTTGCAATCTGTAGTAGCGTTCTAAATCCGTACGCCATGAATATTTAACAGTTAGTTTTGGTGTTGCATCGACTGCAGGATCCTCCAAGGAGCCACACGAGCCACGTGTTTGATTTGACAGCGGCTTCCAGCCGTCTTCCGGCCGGACATGACGTCACAGGGTTTACAACCCTAACTCCGGGAATTCTCCCGGATAGCCGGATCCTGAGACACGTGCTACACTTCGACAAAACACAACTCGACAATGAAATATCACCATGAAAAATCGAAAATAGGTTAGCTGCTTTTGCATTGTATTGAATCAAGATTTTTTATAAAATAAAAGGAATTAATAAATATATTATTATGTATTACCTTAAATTTATATTATGATAAAAATAAATTTATAATACATCTTATTACCCGGTTCTGGATATGCTAACTTGATTTTATTCGCAAATTTTAATAACGATAATATTGTAAAGTAGTTTAAAAATTGACACCTAGTGCTTATGTACTCAATTTACATTACACCGTAATATTCACACAATATTCACTTCCAAACACTTAATAAAAAATTTCTTGCAACGTTGATATCACATGTTTATTTCAAATTTTGAAAGGAAATTACATTTGTTTTAGTTTTCTGAATTCCAGCTAAAAATAATTATAAAAATTGACATCATCTATGCACTATATTAATGAAAATTGCACATGTTAATCCCTAAAGTGTTCGTGGGGGTTCTCGATGTTAAACCTTCTTATAATTGACCAATTCTGGCCCTGAAGAAAAATGCTGTACAGTCAAAACATCGGCCAGAAAATAAATAATTTATATAAGACTGCGTGTCTTATTATTTTCCTTTCTTTCAATATTTTCATATTTTTTGACGGTTCAAAATAATCTAAAACAAATGAGACGTCAGTAAATGTCACAATATTTCTTCAAACAAAGAAGGCACAAATGTCATTGCAAACTGATAATACAGGGTGTATCAGGACTAGTGTAAAAAAAATTAATAGCATATTCCTGACATCATTTTGAGTAAAAAATGTTATATGAAGATAGGTCCTATTCCTTTTGGTTAACAAAATATAAGAGATCAATGTTTTACAAGTAGAAGCAATTTTATTAAAAAAATTAATCAAGGTACATTTAAAACATAGTCACAAACAATGGAAACATTAAATATACTCATTTTGTCTTACAGTAAGTGTGCAAGGTTGACATCGACGAATCGTGGAATCATAAATTAAATTAATTGTATTTTGGTTGTTACGAATGTCAGCTGTAGCGTTTCTTATTCTTTCTAACAATTGGTTACGTGAGTTTATTTGAACACTATACATCATTTGCTTCATGTGTCCCCATAAATAGTAATGCAGAGGATTTAAATCTGGAGGGCACTACCATCACAGAATCCATACACAAATATTATATCTGCGTATTCTGCAACACTAAACCCATCCATTTCACAATAACAATAACTCAGGTAAAAAAATCAATTTTTTATTAATTTTGCATTGTTTTCCATTGTTTATTACTCTGGATTGAAGGTATCTTTATTAGAAAAATTTAAAAATTGCTGCTATTTATAAAATTTTGAACTCTTGTATTTTGGTAACCAACACGAATAAGACCTATGTTCATATAACATTTTTTACTCAAAATGATGTCAGGAATATGCTATTAATTTTTTTTTACACTAGTCCTGATACACTCTGTATATTCAAATATCATAATTTTCAAACTGGGTTATTTTATAATGAAAATGTAAGTATTTGGTATCATTGTAAAGCTAATTTTAATTAATTTCTGGAAATATAAAACATATGTATCATACCATTTTAAAATTTAACGGTGTTTTCGCTTCCGGGGAAACCGGAAGTAGAAATTAGGGTTTTTCACAGCAAAAGTGGCATTTAACTTAGCGCAACTTTATAATTTGAACTATGAGTCTGAAATTAATGAAGAAAATAGCTATTTTCCTTATTTTTTCAATCATTCTGTAAACACAACACATAATTCTAGAATGTTCCTTTTTGTACAGGCAAGTAATCATGCATCGGATCACTTGGTATGTCACAGGCCACATGACACAAGTTGCATTGCACACGTTCTCGTTTTGTGTCTAACGGGAATTGCGTATTGTAGGACCAATCGCTATTACTTCTTTTGTATTCATCGATTATTTTCGCCCCCGTCTTCGTTCGCACTCGGGCCCGCTCAATGACTGTAAATATACCTATCCTCCTACATCTGTTCTATTAATTTGAAAGTTTTATGAACATTGGGTTCGAACCCGCAGGTTTTCAAAATTACAACCAAGTCATTTAACACATTTACAGTTTACCATGCGATCTATTAAATTTAATAAATAAAATAAATAAATCGCAATTTATAAAAAAATTACGTAATTATATTAATAAAACAAACAAGTATTTTTATGTAGGAAACATGTGACTCATATTGAAAATTATACATAGAGATTCTTACGTTGCTCACCTACCAGACAGTTGCGAAGTGACTTGTTTATTTGACTTCCCAGCTTTCTGGAAAAGTTTTTTCTCGAGCACTATTTTGGAAATTACATATTCCACAATTAAAAATTATGTTGGAATTAATATTATTCCAACAAACCGTGTGAAATAATTCCGTATGCAATTTGGAATAATTTCGCACGACTGAATCTATTTAGCCGCATATTAGAGCGGTATATCAAATATCTTGGTTCGGTTGCTAGGGCAATGCTTTGTTTTATATTTATTCGCTTTTGACGTTTTGTAGTTTAGAACAGTTTTGGGGTTTTCTCTTAACTTTTCAGCTTTTTTGAGATCTTTAGAACAGTAAGTACATCTAAATTATAATTAATAGTTAGAAAATTAACTAATTAACATAGATACGGAATGTACCTACGCCACCAGAAATAAGGGCACTTGCTAATGATACAGAGTGGGCCAATTAGAAAAGAAGGATATGGATGGTGTTCTTATAAGAAATTTATGCACTGACATTAAAAAAATATTTGATGGTGTATAATAATAATTATAATCAATCAACATTTTTTGTAATTTCTAAAATTTTGTTGGAGAAACTCTGAACAAATTACATAAGTATAGAAAAATATTAATAAAATTGATGTTTAAATCTCAATGAGTGTGAATAAAACAGTATGCACACCTCGCGGATATAAAAACACAGCGCTCGGCTGTAAAAATGTCCTAGCTCAGTATGTAATACAGTATTTCAAGTTCATAGAATCCAATTATAACATTTTCACTCTAATGTTTGAGAACGTGCATTACTACATATGTGTGTACAAATATATGTGTTTATGTGTGTATGTGTGGGTAGTGAATACATTTCTTAACCAATTAAAATGTGATGCCACACACCCTCTGTTAACTGACAAATCGGTAGAGATACTTTATGTGAACGCTCTGGAGAGTTTCTTTTGTATATTAAAAAGTATCTTTATCGTACAAAATATTGTTTCACAACACGCGTTGTAGTTATAATTCATAGCTGCACTATTTCTTAGCAAATCATACAGGTGTAACCATAACTACCATCATTTATATTTTGTTAAAAATCACGTACCGCTATTGATAGACATTGCATTTATGAAATTTATGTGAACAATTTGACTTTTGAATTGAATAATGATCGGACATATACATTTCCCTGTTCCCACTCTGAGTTAGGTTTTTTTTAACACACTATACAGATGTTTCATTTCCGATGTTTTTTAAGGTATCTTGGGTAATATTAACAATAGAGCAACACCGTTTGCACATTCCAGGGTCAACTTTTCGATAAAAGTTTAATAGTCGTCACAGGAATTTTCGATTTTTTTTTGTTTTTGGGCTACAGACAAAAACTTGTTTTTCGCTAATTTCAAAAATGTCTCATTTATTATGATCGAGAAAAATTATTTTCACAAATTTTATACCGTTTCTTACACAGAATATATGGCGTAATTCGATTTTTTCAAAACTGAATCATTCTTGAGATACAACACAAACTTGTATGTTATCTATTTACGTACTTAATAAGCATTTCAATGATACTTGTACACATACATAACAATTCTCTACATTCTCTTGTTTTTAACATGAATAAAACGTAAATTATTAATTTTTTGGGGTGAATATATTGAAAATAATTAAGAAACAAATGAAAAAAATCTATTATAGATCATCATTTGTTCATTTTAATTCTATATCTATTAATTATGTTCCTAGAATTATTCTTAAGTATTTTTTCGGAATAGATAAATTATATTTTATCAACGTTACGAGTATAGTGGGCTTTGGCACAACTTGAAAGATGTGGTTTAATATGCTTTCAGTAGTTTATAAATTTAAGAAATGATAAAAACTAAGAAAATAATATTAAAAATAAAGAAATAGTTTATTTGAATCTTAATTATTTCCAATTTTTTTACTCCAAAAAAATACATGTTTTATTCTTGTTTAAAACAAAAGAAAGTAGACTTGTTATGTATCATTGAAGAGCTTGTAAAATAAGAAAAAACATGAGACTATTTTCTACACAGGTTCCCATTTTAAAAAAAATATAAGTTTGTGTTCTATCTTAAGAATTATTGTTTTTAAAAAATCTAATTATGCCATTTTATTCTACGCAAAAAGGGTAGGTACAAAATTTGTGTTTACAATTTTTCTCTATCATAATACATAAGATATAGATATAGAATATTTTCGATATTAGCGAAATACAAGTTTTTACCTGTACAAAAGAAGTTCGAAAATTCCTTTGGCGACTATTAAACTTTTCTCAAAAAGTTGACCCTGGAATGTGCAAATGGTTTTGCTCTCTCGTTAATACTACCTAAGATACCTTTAAAAATATCGAAAATGAACACCCTGTACTTATTAAATAACACTCATTATGATAAAGATTATCATTTCGATAATCATCATTATGATATAGAATTTTTCCATTTCGATACAGATTATCAGTATGATACAAATGAATTTCATAATCAATTTATTGGTTTAGAGTTTATTTTTTTAATTACACAAAAAATTGTGTATGCAACTCATGTACAATATCTAGTATCGTAAACTATGCTTATGTATTAATAGCTCTCACTCGTTACATAATATACAAATTTAGTATTAGATTTCTAAAATAATTTAGAATTGAAAATTAAATGAGTCGTAATTTTAATTGCGAAACTCTTGAAATGTGAAGTCTCCTGACTTTCACATTGTCGGTATATTCTTCGTCGAAGAAATGTCTCTGGCTTGTCGGCTCTGCGAATTTACCCACCCTTACAACTGGCTGACATCCCTTAAGTGAATACATGAAACTTGAGGACAAAAACTGCCTTACGGTGAGTTTCTTATCACGGCAAAAACCTCAGGCCTCCTAAACAGATTTCATGCACGATAGCAGGCGACGTAAATAAATCTCAGTCTGAAGGGTACGACTCAAATTCCGCCCTGGATATATTAGTGTCACAACTTTAAATGATCCCAGTTATTACATCTATAAAGCAGATGGAACCGACTTCATATTGATCTCCAAAAGCGGAAGCAAGATAAGAAATTGACTCATATTTCACATATTTTTTTACCAAATACCTCGGCTATTATAAAATAAAAAACGCTTAATACCACTTAAGATATCATTACCTCTACATATTTTTATTGTACTACTTCTATTTTATGTAAAATCAATGTAAATTAAATAACGGGAGAGTTTATGTAGATTAAATATAATATACCAATTTTTCTGAATTTCAATACAAAAATATAATTAAAATTTTAATTCATATTTAACTATTGATGAATAGTGTTCTAAATAACTACAATAAAAAAAATCTGATGTGGCCAGCACATAACCTCTCGCCGTATATTTTACCTGGCTGTATGCATAAAGCAAAGAATATTTTTATAAATACAAATAATATATTCATATAAATCTATGACGTATAAACTTCTTTATTATTCAATAATAGCATGTCTCAACATGAAGATATTTTACCATAAATTATGTTACAATAAATTACAAAGTAGAGTTTACCATATATAAATATTAGGCTGGTAACAGCAATTTTCAATTCGAACAACGTTGTTTACTTTCTCTTCATATTCTTCTAGTAAAAACATTAATTTTGGGCGGTCTAAAATGTATATATGGATTGTGCATCTATTCTTACATATCTTCTTTTACATTTTATTTTTTCATACATGTTATATCTAAATAACACTAATTCCCTTTAATAAAGTGACGGATAGATTGCACTCCGATTATTCTTATATCGATGTGTAATTTTGTCAATATTTACAACTTACTTGAGAAGAATTTGATAGCTTTTTCGCAATTCAAAGTTACTCTAGTCTATAGTACTGGTGTACATTGTCCAATAATGTTTGAAACAAATTTAAGTCCTTCAACCTAGACTTGTCATCTCCATAATAGTCACAGATCAAGCATTAAGGGATTCTCCAAGTACATTTTTCTTTCATTACTCATTATTTCTGACACTGACATTTATCTGTCAGTTACAAATAATTTAAATTATCAACTATTTTTCATGGCATTCTTTCGGCTGTCAAATTTATTACAACAGATTATTTTACATATTATACTTCTTTTATCCCTAAATCTATGGAATATATAATAAAATATTTAAATGTATCAGATAGAGAATTTAATTTTCTTTAATATTACCACGAAAAATTTTCAAAAAATAATATTTAGAAGATTTTTTTTCAAGAATCTTCTACTTCCGGTTGTCCAATTATTACCAAAATTTCAGATATTCCCATGAATGTCCGATTGGGAAATACGTTGTTAAACAAATTTTAAGTCTTATAGTTTTTGAGTAACCGTCCTTCCAACATCCCACACACACACACACACACACACACACACATCCACACACACACACACACACACACACATCCACACACACACACACACACACACACACACACACACACACACACACACAGACATCATCGTAAAAATGTTAAAATCGGATTGTAGGGACCTTAAAACATGCTTATTCAATAAAATCTGGATATGCGATTTTTAGCATGAATGCAATACCTCTCTTAGCGAGAGGTAATTAAAGCAAGCTTTCAAAAATGAATTAAAGAGGAAAGAAAGTCGATTGGATATAATTAATTTTTAAAAAATCTGATGTGGCCCGCGTACTTTCCGTCAATTCTATGGAAATTTTATAAATTCCATAGAGATAGTTCCTCGGAAAAATTCTATATTTTAAGTAAAATTATAACACGAACTCCTTTAGCTTTCCTCATTCGTTAGGGGTCGCTATTATTCTTCCAATCATTTCTATTTTGCGTGTCATCGTCATTCAAGTCTTTCGCAATACAGTCCTTCCATCTTCTCTTTGGTCTTCCTCTGTTTCTTTTGTATCTTTATAGAAACTTGTAACACTTGAGTCATTTCCCTTATCCTCTCACTCCTTATCCTATCTTTCCGTGTCTTATTAATATACCATGTAAATTGCACTTGACACTGATGTATGTCAATTAGAATTATTTGAATATATCAGGATTTTCCATGGTTATGTGGTTATAGAATAGCTGGCTGAAAATCGTATTCTAGGGACCTTAACACTACTTGTTCATTAAAAAACTCAACATCGATTTTTTTGACCAAAGACAATAAAGTAAATGTGACGGAATGTAAAAATATTTAATTTAATTAATAATTTTTTTTACGAAAATATGGTTTTATTATAATACCAGTAGTGAGTAGAATTTTACCGGCAATTTTTGCTTTAGAAAATAGAATTTTAATACAAAAGAAAAACGCATAAATATCATAATATGTAATAATTTTTATTATTGTTAAGACTATTTTGTAGTAGAATAATCGGAAAAGAGTGCTTTTTGCAAATTTTCCCGATTACACCGGGTTTCTTAAAAGATGATGACGCTAATACATTGAATACACTTTACAGGTTCTTGGCACTTGACGTTGATACTTTCACGTAATAACTGGGTTACGGCTAATAAAGAAATGACAATTCTTGTCGCGGAATTTTCGTACGTCATCAATATATTTGAAATATTAACATTCAAAATAAAATATAAAAAAAATCAATAATTAAAACCACTTTTATTACCACGAATGAGAAGACTGACGAAATATTAGACAGCAAACGTAATAAATTGACGATAGAGGACTCATTTTTTTTTTTGAGAAGACTTCATCATGTCACAATGGGTACCGAGAGAAAGTACTCAAGAAGACAAATTGGCTTACAGAATATTACTCAGATTGCTCATAAATACCATTAAAAATATTCTTATCTTTGATATAAATGAAGATTTGATAAAGAATATCATTGAAATCAGTAAATGCAAGTTTAGGTAAGTATTAACTTATTTGTCTGTTGTTAAGGTAGCTAATCCGTTGATGGTCACAGCCAAAATGTGACTCAAATTAATTTATAATATTCATTACAAGTCGTAGAATTTGGATGTAAATTAGAAGTCATGGGTAACTATTAAAATAACGAAGATAATTGAATTTAAAGTTTGCACTGAAATGCATTGCGTTTATGGAGGTTAACAGTGGTTTCACTAAACAATTAGAAAATATTATATCATAACAACCCAACACATGTTTGAAATACGAATATGTTATTCTTTGATGTTTGAAATATTTATTAAAAAAATAAAAACTATGAGACACCTTAATCATTGTTGACAAATCGCACGTAAAAGGTTGCAGTCGCAAGAGAAATATATTTTTGACGCTATTACGCACAAGCGTTGCAATCAGCTATTCAGCGTGAGATTTAATTCACACACAATCAGAAAAATAATTACTAATTTATTTCTCCGGAAATATGGTAAATATAAGTGTGTATGTACGTGTGTGTGTATGTATGTGGAGAGGTTGGAAGGACGATTTTCAAAAACTATAATACTTAATATCTGTTTAACTACGTATTTCACAATTGGACATTACTGAGAAGTACCAGATTCTTAAAAAAAAATCTTCTAAATACTATTTTTTGAACATTTTTATTCTTGCTTGTATTAAAGAAGAGTAAATTCTCTATCTGATACATATAAATATTTTATTATATCTGTTATGGATTTAGAGATTAATAAATATAAGGTATGTAATAATCTGTTATCTTAATAAATCTCACAGTCCAAATAATGTCATGGAAACCAAATAAAAAATTTAAATGTTTGTAACTGACAGATAAATGTCAGTGTCAAAAATCCAGAGACATTACTGAATATGTTTTCTGGGAAGTACATACATTATATTATTTCTTATTGTGATAATAGCTAACTATTTAAAATTATAGGTATATTACATGTAACCTTAAAAAATATTGTCAATCCCGACAATGAATTGGAAACTTTTCGAAAAATTAGTAAAGGACAAAATTTCTTCATAGAACGAATTTAATATTAAAAAATCTAAATATAAAGAACAGATGTAAGTAGAATTTTTGGTGTAGAGTGTAGGTATACAAGAAATATTGAATGTGTAGCTGGTAATTATGTACATAACATAGATGTCAAATATCATAATTTTTCATTCTAAATTTAGTGATTTTCCAATTCTATGTGGTTTATTTTCACACAATTCCACACTCCTGGTGACAAATTACGTAAATTTAGAAAATCTTTAATTTTTAAGGAAAAATTCTGATATTTGGCATCTATAAACATTATTACTAATTGTCATTCAGACACGGGCTCGCATATCTGCATGTCACATGACTGCTCGCGCCCTATACCATATAACCAAAAACGGAAGTGGCGAGAGGTATTGTGCTGGCCACAACAGATTTTTTTGCTAGTGTGTTGGCGCATGGCCGATTTTGGCGTGAATTAGTTTGACGCGAGTGGAGTACCCGATTGTTGTTTTGGAACCAGTATTTGGCCTCGCCCCATATGTACGAAATCGGGAGTGCCTGAATGACTTTCCACTTTGAGTATTTTATTGTTGTGTCGCGAACATCTTTTAGGGTCTTTGAAGTCCACCCAGTGACTGTCCCATCATCGCTTACGAGTCCCCCGAACACGCCACTTGAGAGATGTACTTTTTTTCAATATTGTTATTCCTCTTTTGTTGAGTTTATTGTTGTGAAGAAAGAACTTAGAATTACAGTGTTGCCTAGGGGGACTGTGGTTACAGTATCCTCGCTGTATAACATTATTTGGTGCTTCCATGTAGAAATTAATATGCTTATTGACATTTGATGGATTTTGAGCGGGGCCATCAGCTCATCATTATTAGTATTGTTGCTGAATATATGGTGTGTAAGCTGTAATATTTTCGATATTATACTGGTTGAATTGTTGCCTATTCTTGTGACTTGTAACTCTGGAACGTGCGCGCGCGCCAATTGGGTTGTACTGGCCCGTGCTAACAAGTTGATCAATTTTACCCTGCGTAGATGTTATGCCTGCGCTGGAAACTGGGTTGTGAGATTCCGGGTACAACAATATATTTTGTCCATTTATTATTACTATATATTGGTTTTTGTGATTATTTTCATTGTACATTTTTTATACCTTACAATTTTACAGTGCCTCAGCACATCTTTAAATTTAACATTATTAAATTCTGATTTATTAAATCCTTATTTTATTTGTCGAAGCTCATTTGTTTTCAGGCAACTACACTTACGGTAGGTAAATATGACATTATATATCGTTCGTATCAGCCTTTTCGTATTTTTCTTGTCAAAAATTAATTACGTGGCGCCCTCTATCTCTTTTTATAACCATTTCTGTGGTTTCAACCCCACCCGTTGTTAATTCTATTTATAAATTTAACAAACCTTATCAATATTGAATATTAAAAAAAATCCTCGTTAACATTTTCTTCGTCACTGCTTTGTGGAGCAAATATCGACTTCACAAGTTGAAATCCGGAAGACTTGTGTAAGGAAATATATGATTCTTTATGAGAGACGGTGCATTGACTTAATTTCCTGAAGAACCGTGTAATTCTGCAATGAGGACGCATGCAGTCTCATTTCGCAAATGTACCCCCGTCGAACCGAAGCTCCACAACCTCAGGTAGTTAATAATGAATGCGAGAGAAATTCCTACTTTTATTGCTTGTTTGCGAGCTTATTGTATTGTGTTGCGATTTCAGCTTACATGTGTTCTCTAGAGAAACAATTCTTTTCTCCTAAAGAAACATATTTCAGATATGATATATGCTACTACATTACACACCATATATAATGGACGTAAATACGATACAATAATATTATGTTCTTAATCCAAAGACCTTAGTACATTCAATTTGAATTTGTTATAAAAATTTAATTGTTACCTACATTATTAAAATAAATAAATAAAATAAATAAAAAGTGTGCCAAAAGAATTGGCCTACATCCTTTTTATTAACTTACGAGGCAACTATACATTTATTAATGATAATAAGGCGTTTTATTTAAGCAATAAAATTCTAATAACACAAAATTAAGTTTAGGAATAATATGCAAATAAAAATAATCATTACGGCATCATTGCCACATCTTGTTTCACATAGTAATATTTTGCTCATTTTTTGCTGTATAGCTTGATTTTTTTGCTGAATCTATTCTTAAGTTATAAACAATTTAAAAATGTAACTCCATCTTCACGTTGGAGTTACAAATAACTTAAATCAAAAATGTTTTGGTACTGTAATATTTTGCTCATTTTTTACTGTATACATGATTTTCTTGCTAAATCCATTCTTAAATTATAAACAAATTTAAAATGTAACTCCATCTTCACGTTGGAGTTACAAATAACTTATATCAAAAATGTTTTGGTACTGCAATATTTTGCTCATTTTTTGCTAGTTTTTGCTGTATATCATGAATGGGTTAACGTGAACGTACAGCTACAGCATGCTATACTCGTAGGAATCAATTTGTAATAATGTTAAGAAAAATTACATATATTTGAATAGCTAATTAATGGTGAAAAATCTGATGTGACCAACACAATACCTCCCGCCGTTTAATTTTTATTAACTTAAATACATGTACGTATGGAGTTTCGTGGCCGCGTGCCTGAGTGTATGGTCGCGAAACTGGGGAACCGGATTCAATCCCTACCAACACCAAATATTTCTAATTTTAAATGGCACAAAATTGATCCCTGTGGTTCACTCTACATGCCAGAGATTTTGGTTATAAATGGTCAACTGGAAGTTACCCTCACTTGAAGATTTTAACAGTTTTTCTTGAAAAACGCAGTTAAATATCATTTATTGACATTAACTTGAATATATTATTCTCTATACGATTTAATCGCATTTTATACTTCATATTCAATAGATGTAGAGTTAAAGAATCATAAATTATATTAAATTTCATAAATTAGCCAGATATGCTAACCATGGAAACTGCAAATATATTCAGATAATACAAATTGACAGATGTCAGTAAAGTAAGCAGTTCAAGCAAATGCTAGGTAAGCAAACGAGACTTGTTGCTTAGTACACTGAAAGATTTGCTAGCTATATAACATATATAATATAACATGTGTATCTCTTATATCCCTTTTATTGGTCTGGAAAGTTATACAAAATGAATTTATAGATAGGTACAGTTATTTGCAGATAGTGGAATTAATTTTGAAGATTTTTTAGGTCTAAGAAAATATTTCAAATTTAACAAATTCACAAAACTTTGAAAGCCTTTTTGACATGTAATTGATATAAACACATCATAAAATGAGATAGAAACAGTACAAGTTAAATTCTTGTATGTATAATTTGCATTTCCCGCCATTATATTTCATAAGTTATCAAGACAAGCGAGAAATTTGGCGCTTGTGAGCAAATCAAGCAAATGCTAGGCTAGCAACGTCGTTCAACAAATTTTACTTCCGATTGCTTGTTTTCCTGCGGCTTATTGAACGCACCTAATGAAAAGTAAATGAATGTGGCAGAGATGAGGATGTTGAGATAGATGTTGGGGAAGACACGGAAAGATACAGTAAGGAATGAAAGAATAAGGGAAATAACTCTAGTGTTAAAAGTTTCTAGAAAGATACAAGAGAGACGATTACATTGGTTTGAACATGTCATGAGGAGAGATGGAGAATATAATGGAAGAAAAATGAACAGCTTAGAAGTAGAAGGTAGAAGAAACAGAGGAAGACCAAAGATAAGATGGAAAGACTGTATTGTGAAGGACTTAGTGAAAAGGAACTGAATAAGGATAACAAGCAAAATATAAATGAGTGGTTGAGGAAATTCAAGAATAGCAACCACTAACGTGTGGGAAAAGCTAAAAAAGAAGAAGAAGATGTCAGTGTCAAGTGCAATTTACATAGTTTGTTTATGAAATAATTTTACTGGAAATATATATCCTTTTGCAAGAAAATTTATTTATGGAATTTATGCATGATACACTGAATTGACGGAAGGTAATGTGCTGGTCACATCAGTATTGACAGCACGCACTTTAGAATTCTGTCATAGAAAACAGGCGAATGCGATTTTCCTTTTACGAATCTCGTAGCATGCACTTTAAAATTTTATATTTACTTTTTATTTTGAGAATTTTGGGCTTTATACTATTAAAATAGAAAATATTATAACAGTTGTACATAATGAATATATAAAATGGCTTCGAACTGAATTGTGACAAAATAATGACATTAGTTTAATACTTTTGCCTCGAGTCATACGCTTGTAGGCGAATATTTTGAGACACGCATGCTATCAAATTTTCGCTTCATGGCGAAAAGCGAAAACAAATGCCTCATTTGATAGAATTCTAAATTGCGTGCTGTACTACAGATTTTTTTTTATTGTTGTTGTGAACAAAGATAAAATATAACTAGACAAAACATTCCTTATCCCTCCTCACTGAATGCTTTGATTTCGGCTGGCCAGAAAGATACAACTAGAAATAGTGATATATTTAGCCTAGTTCGAGCATTTCGCACTAGATGCCATCCAGTGTTAAAGTCAAAATTTAATCGCTAATACGATGAAAAATAGGTTTATCGTTATAAAAATAAAAAAAATCAACGTAAAATGTTTATTAATTATGTATTATAATTACAAAATACAAAATTATTGACTTTACCGAACGAAAACAAACTAACTTCACAACCGACAAATCAGTTCTTCTTATAAAGTTACACTAAATTTCTTTTCTTTTTCTTTCACATAGTATGCTAAATAGTCGAGAACCCTTTTCAGACCTATTCTTGCAACAAGAAGGCATTTTTAAATACATTTTATTAGTGACAAAACCCATTAGCCGTTCGCCATTTGGCTCCAAATATTGAAAGGCAGCAATTTGTTACAAGATATTTTAACACCTTTGCTGGATCATATACTTAATCAAGACCCGCTGAACAATCACGGAACACAATAATTATTAAATTTAATTTTAGATATTTTAAAATTAGAGTACACCACGAAATGAAAGTTATTGTAAACAATCAAACTAAGTTTGATAGATATTGAATAAATCGACTTAAAATATGTTGGATTATAATTCGTTTTAATTATAATTTAGTAGTTTTACTTTTTATTTCCAAAGAATATATTATTAAGAAGACTTGCGCCTCCAGTGATGAATGCTGAAACGAGACTAAACATATCTCTATCTCTAGTTGTCTCTGCCTGGCCAGCGGAAATCAAAATAAACCAAATGAAGTTTTGTTAAGTTATATTTCGTTGTTGGTTGTGAACGATACTTTATTTGCAACATTCAATCATTTTATTGTTTTTCAATCAGGTTAGAGAATTTTCATTTAAAATTGAAATTTAAAGTTGATATTGAACTGGAATGTAATAATATTTGAAATGTTAAATAAGAGCTGAACAATGTATTCAGGAATCCAGACGACATGGAGATATTTGATATTATTCATAATGTTTATACTGACTATTATTTTTTGAAATTAAAGGCACTTTAACTGGGAACGAATGTCAATTTTTATAAAATCTAGACACTTGTGGAATAAAATGTTTAAAATCTTATTATTTTTCAAACTTTGGGAGTATCCAAGTTATTTCTATGAAGAAATTTTTTGAATGGATATAGAGTTGGAATTCTTATATATGCAACAACTTTTGAAGCTGATTTTTTAACCCTGAAAAGTAAGACAACGTTAAAATGTAAAGCAGGCAATAACATAAAAATAACGTAGGGAATTTCATTTAATTTTATAATAGTAGTACAGGCAGACTGTTTCCATCAATCACTTGTCTTTTATAATTGGTTAGCTGTCAGTTGTCAGAAACACAAGTACCTGTTATTACATTTTAAAATTTTGTTTTACTATAATTTGTTAAATTATATTTCGATTCTTAAAAAAAATTAATTAATATAATTTTTGATAGAATGGCAAAAATCATAATATGATATCTCGGAAATGAAAGGAAAATTCTAACATATTATGAATTATTAGAGCAAATAAAAACCATGGTCTTACAATGAATAAAAGAAAAGTTATCGTCAATATAAATAGGCTTTGATTAACACATAATATTTTTTCTATATTATTGTACAAATAAAAATATAGTATAGAGGACTGTTCAGAATGTTCGTGAACAATGGATGCAGATTTCTGTGGTCACTGAACACCTAACCGAAGAAGGAAGTCTCAGCACGATGAATGCACTTTTCACATTCAATCCGATTCACGTCATTCAAACGTCAAATAGACATAATTTTAATTTCATTTACAATTTATAATAATTCTTGTTCTCATTATATTTTGCGTATATCAATTATTAATAGGTAAGTAAATTGACTGAAAAGTTAAACAACAACAAGTTATTATCAAATTCTTAAAAATTTCTTGTACTGCATTTTTTTCATTTGTGTAAACAAATAACATAAATAATATATAATCGGTGCTTTAAATGTGAATAAATAGTTATTTTGTTTTACTGCACAGATAATGGATGACAATATTAGAATATTAGATTATTTCCACTAGCAGACGAAAATCCACAAATCCAGTGCATTTAAATATTGCGCGCGTGAACAAGTGAACAGAAACATCTGACCTTGCCTTTTTACGGTCAGCTGGTAGGTGAACGGTCTCTAGTAAACAGTGAATTTAGCAGAAAAATTATAAAGATGTTCATTATTTAACCACATGTCTACTGAATGCTCCCAATGTGAATTGCACGCGAATTAGTAGTTACTAAGCGGTATGTTAGGTGTCACTACTTTATACTTAGAATCCACATGGCGCGAGTATGGTATGGACCGGAAGCGGTAAAAACTTGCTCACATTATAATTTTATGTAGTAACATCCACTAAAGGGTGCAAGGGCCCGGGCGGGATTAAGAGACCCCGCGCGGACTCCGCATCAACTCGTTTGCTGTGCCAGTTTACCCGCTCCGCATAATCTCGCTTACCGCCACTATTTTAAATATTATAGAGTTGTTATGGACGGTGCATGTCTGTGCGGTGCCTATGTAAGCGAAACATTAATTTTTGAAATATAAGGTTTTATTAATTCATGCAAATTAGTTATATAATTGTGTTCTGTTCATGCGACAAAAATTAAAAATAAATTCGTCTAAATTTGCATTAGTTTTAAATAAAGGCTATGTACTTCTTTTTCTTACTAAGTCACCACTTGTGATTTCGTTTTTGTTGGGAACTTATTAACATTATGTCATTATTATAATCATCACTTGTTTCGGAATTTAAGCTTTCTATCAACATTAAATTTTTGTAGTTCATGTTTGCATAGGCAACATTACATGCACATTTGTACACACGAATCTTCACTGCATGTGGAGTCGCGTATCACGCTCCGGGCCAAAATCCGGGTTGGACACTTTTCGGTCCCCTATCCGTACATGCTCCATATAGTCCTTGAGCCATGCGGATTCTAGCTTTTACTGATAACCTCAAGAGTAACCTTGTCTTTTGGATCAGTTTTTTGTTGCCAATGAAAATCACAGTGTTTGTGTAAGTGAAGTGACCCCTAGCCAGTTCTGCGAATTTCGTTTCAGGTACAAAAAAAGAGTCGGCAGGAGCCTGTTCTGGCAAATATGGGATCTGGAGAAACACGGTTATGCCATTTTTTGTACAAAATCTCTCTAAGACGTTTAAGAACTTAGAAGTTGTAATGTTGATTGATTGTTTCATTGTACACAAGATTGTTGATTTTTGAAATGTAGGTATCATCAGTTGATGTTCAAAAGTCTCCTTGATCCCCGCTCATCGTTAATCGTTACATAGCCGTTTTTAAATAGTTTGTACTACTTGTAACACAAGGTGCGACCAAAATTTCACCACCGTAGTAGGCCTGTCGCTTGTCTGATCATTTCACGCGTTTCTATAAGTTTTTCCAGTTTCACACAAAATTTTATTGCCAAACGTTGCTCAAAAATATTACTTATTAAAAAAATCGCAAAATGAACTAGAGATATTACTCCACCAGAACGATTACTATGTTGGTAGGCAACAAATAATAGTTGGCCCACTCGCTTTAATTTTATTTTATTTAGTTAATGACACAAATAATAGCTTACGAAAATTATCACCAATTTTTATTTATATTAAACATTTTGTCGTTCTATTGACACATAGAAAGATATGTTTTTTAAAATAAAGTAATACCTTTGAATATATAATACATATAAGAATGGCAACGCATATGGCCTAGCAACATACTATATCTGTCTCTTTGTATTCACAAAATTATTATAAATAGCTAGTGACTCCTACCATAAAACTATGAACTACGGTAAATCGTGCTGACAGCATTGCCAGATACTATTTGTTAGAGGTATTCAATAATCAATAATTCAAAAATATTGTTTCATAATAACCAGATAATATATTTTGAATCTTCAATGTACATGTATACTTGTTTTACAGTAGCAAACTTAAAAACCTTTATAAAATCTTAACTTGCTGTTCTAGCTACGTGGCAATATTGTGCAACATCCACCTATTATGTATTTTTTGAACTAACTCAGAAATAATTCGTATAGGGAGGGATAGATGGCACCTTCTCTCGAAATATTTAATCTAAATATATTACGTTGCCATTCTTATATGTATTATATATTCAAAGATAATACTTAGTTTTGCCAACCATTCAGAAAAATATTTTTTTTAAAATATATTTTAGTTGTAAGGTTGTTAGGTTTTATTGCTTAAAATGTTTAAAAGAATTTGAGTAGTAATTTACAACAAAAAACATTGTTATCCAATACTAATAAATAAAATGAGATTAATATATGGATTTGTGCTGCTGTTACACCGTTAAATTTTTAATCTTTAGATTAAAAATTAATTTAAAATTACGTTATAATTTTAAATAAAAAGTAAAGATTTATTAATTATTATAAATTCTTTAGTTGATGAATGAATAATTAAAAAGTGGGGTAAATGAACCGGGACGGGGCTCGCAAACTAGGAACTTCATGTGCCTTGTCAGATAAAGTTGCCGTGTCAATCAAGTCATGTAAGTTTTCAATTATGAAATTTAAAAAGATGGTTATTTCCTCGTTTGTTATTACAATAATTCGCAAAATCTTTTAATAAATTGAAAAATTCGTCAATTCTTATGCACTAACTCAAAAATCATAATGTATTTTACTTTCTATTGCTTACTAGATATTATTAAACTTATTATTAAAAACTGGTAAAATTATTTAGTACGTTTCACGAGATAAAACATATTGACCAATATC
This sequence comes from Harpalus rufipes, assembly GCA_951394225.1. Lineage (NCBI taxonomy): Eukaryota > Metazoa > Arthropoda > Insecta > Coleoptera > Carabidae > Harpalus > Harpalus rufipes. The sequence continues at coordinate 16,753,060 of OX596277.1, forward strand.
TTTGGGCTTCTTTAGATGCAGTATTTCATTCTGAACAATTTTTGTCTTTAAACTTTGTTACATTGTAAGCCTATATTCAGAAGATAAATATAGGTACCAATGTACATATATTATGTAATCAATATTTATTCTGTCTCATTTTTAATAAAACTTTCCTATATCTTGAAAATGGTATAATAGATTTTTGCAGTTACATAAAACAAATAAAAATAGTAAAACAAAGGTATATTGTACGATATTCCATTTAAAAATGTTGTGATCTCTACAATACCTTTTTCCATTTCTATTTTTCGTAAATAATATTTGGAAAAAGGTTTGTGGTTTGTGTATACTGGTATTTCTATTAAAAAATATTTTCTGTCCATACTAGTATAATATTTCTTATTTCCAGTAAAATTATATCACGAACTTAATATATAAATTCCTTTTGAATTTTGTTATTGCCATTTATTTGTCAATTACAAACATTTGAATTTCTCAACTGTTTTCCTTGGCGAAATATTTTCTGCGAGATTTATTACAATAGATTACGAGTATATTTTTATTTTGGTATCTATAGAAGATATAATGAAATAAGTAAATCTAACTGATAATTTAAAGCTCTTTAATATTTTTAGTAACATAAATTGTCAAAATAATATTTACACCTACTTTTTCTAAGAAAAACTGTTTACTGTTTCAAAATAAAATATTACTTCCAATTGTACAATGAGCCGGTTTCACATTTTCCAAAAAGTGAAATAAAAGTTTATGGAATATTTTTTATAGTAATAAAAAAATAATTGGTTGTTATTTTGGTAAATAATTAAATAAAAGATTGGCGCAGAAATAGTCATTTGTCCTCAAATTACATACAGCACGTCATTCATAGCCAGTAGAAAAACAGTTTGTACCTTACCTACGTTATTTATATAAATAATCGGAGGCGATAGTTTCTTACATGTTAAACTGTTTGAACTTTGACGTCGTATTCTGTTTCAGATCACTTGACTTTCGTCAAATATTATACCCAAAAAGTTCAATAACTAATTATGAAATATATAGTGGATATTTAGTGATATTTTAAAATTTGAGGCTATTTTAAAACCTTATTTGTCATTAAAAACTACTCAGTTCTTCACAGCAATGTTAAAATACGTAAGAAATATGCATGGTTAATTTATTTTAGTCTAAAAATATTGAGAGATTGAACTAATTTATTTGATAAACAAGAAGATAGTTATAATTTTGGAGCAAGACACACCTTATGAGCTATGATTGCATGTACTATGAATCTTATGCATCAGAAGACTTATCTATTGATGACAGCTTACGTATACCCACACACTCAAACACACCGGAAAAATTAGGGAAACGCCAAAAATCTAGATGTATTTCAAAAAGTCTGTCTTTCATATTTGTTTAAGATTAATTTAACCTAAATTTTCCACTGTTTATAAAATATTAATTATTATTATTATTATTATCTCTTAAACATGCTCGATAGTACAAATAAACAACAACATTTTGCCACAAGTTGATCACGTCAAGTATCTAGGTATGACACTCGACAGAAGACGAACATGGAAAATACACCTCAAAACCAAAAGAAATCAACTAAATATTATGGCAAAAAAATACTATTGGTTATTAGGTCGTAATTCAAAAGTATCCACAGACAACAAAATACTTATATACAAAACAATACTGAAACCTATATGGACATACGGTATTGAATTGTGGGGGACAGCTAGTACATTACACATTGAAATAATTCAGAGATTTCAATCTAAAACCCTTAGATCAATCATAAATGCTCCGTGGTATATTTCAAATCATTTAATACATAGGGATCTCAATATAAGAACAGTTAAAGAAGTAGTTACTCTAAGAAGTGAAAAATACATCAAGAGACTAGAAAATCATCCCAACAACAATGCAATAAACTTACTAGATAACAGCAAAAATAACAATAGATTAAAGAAATATAATCCTTTAGACTGAATAAACAGATTTCAAGCTAATTAAATTAATTAAGTATTTGGTTAAATGTCAGTGGACATAATCCCTCTTATGTCAATTGTATTACCACATTTACTTATTGTTCAAATGTAACAGATTGTAAATTTTCATAAGAAATAAAAAAAAATATTATCTCTCAAAAAGAATAATTTTCCATTGTTTAAAAATAAATTTTCTTCTCTAAATATATAGAATTGAAACAACAAAAGCAGCAATGATAGTTACCCTTGATCTAAAATGAAAAAGAATTAAACACCCATAATTCATAAAACTACAGCTCTAGTGGCGCACCCAAGAATTGGATCCCCCTATGCACTATAAAAATGAAGCTCATTTTTTTTATTTTGCGGCTACTCAGTTGTCTGATCCATGAACCTCAACTTCAAGGGAGAGAGGGGGGGGGGGGCGCAAGTGTACCCTTGCAAGAAAGCGCCAGTAAACACCTTGATAAATGATAATCAAACTTTATAGTAGGTGGCTATATTTAGGTATTATGTCGTAGACGGCCGCATGGTACAAATACACACCCAGAAGTGGGTAATATATGCCGTGATGATAATTTTGCTGGAGTGTGTATATGTAGACTTTTTTTATGACTTAACACATCATATGATTTTGGAACAAAAAAAATTGTATCTACCTTATTCTTTTGCGTATAAAACAAAGATAATGATATCATGTTATTTCATAGATTAATATAACTTACATCTGCACACTGTACATACATACACATTTACAATCATACCTACATATGTACATTCATACACACAAATCATCTTAAAAATTATTAAAATCGGATTCTAATTATCTTACAACGTGCATATTTATTAAAATCTCGATATGCGATTTTAAACATGATTCCTACAGGTAAAGATGAAAAAAAAAACGTAACTACCTATTTGTAGAGAATTGTATTATCAATCAAGTATTATAAATTATTATGCGTGAGATAAATCACAGTCGTATCAATATTTCCTGAAAATTATAGACCATAATAATGTAATCTACTGAAATTTGTATTAATTATAACCAGGCATTTCTAATCCGTGGTGCATTACATATATTAATTTCCCTAGTTATACGGTTTTCAGCATATTTACATGATATGTTCATGCATAGCAGCAATCTTAACACTGAATCATAATTAATTAATGTATGTATAATAATTATGTATCGTTGGAGTGTATATTGTCACATTATAATGTAGTATTGTCATGTTTAGTTGACAGATAATTAATTGTAACTTTATCGAAGCTGATTCACCACGCCTCAGTAATCAAAGCGACACCAAACAATGGACACATATTGTTTCACAATTCATGTTATAAGTGCTATAGAGTGGTTCATATGTGAAATTATGCATAAGGAATTTAATTATGTTTAATAGGGTCATTTTCACAAATTTCAAATATGGCCATAATAAACATAAAAAAATACCCCTACTTTTTCTTTTCTTTTTTTTCCAATAAAACTCAAGTTATAACCGTCAAAATTTCCGTCTTCACAAACACCTCGTACTGCCATGTGACGTAATTATATGGGTTAATTATTATCATTCTTCGATATGATTTGTATAGTTGTCGAGTTAAAATTTAATTTTCACACCTAAAAATATAAGTAAAATGATAAGTATAATGTATATACATTCCTACATTGTACTTTTCACAACATTCTATTTATGCATGAACAATTATATGTATTATATTAATTGTTATTTGGTAAGTTAACAATTTTTTATGACAAACCACGATTTATTAATATAATTATTTTGTACAATAAAGCTGAAGATGTGCGGATTCTACTAAAAACGTTCAAAATAAAATAAATATTTGGAACTTGAAGACATACATAATTATTACTGCATAAAATTTTAATGCGATAATTACCTACAATGGAAAATACAAATATTTATTATATAGTGTTTCTGGTTTTATTATATTGCAAACAATACTTGAATGTTCTTATTTTGAATACAATAAAGGATATTTACAGTACAAGAACTTTGATTGCACACTGAAATCCAAAATCCAGCAAAGAAAATTTTATCATTAATTCAATACTAGCATTTAGCGTAAAATAAAAAAAATATGATGTGGCCAGCATACATAGTTTTTTTTGCAAAAGATTCCATATTTCCAGTAAAATTATTCCATAAACAAAATATGCAAATTGCACTTGACATTGACATATTCTTCTTCTTTAGCTTTTCCCGTTCGTTGGGCTCGCTATTTTTTATTTTCTTCTTCCACTCATTTCTGTCTTGCATGTCGTTCTCATTTAGTTCCTTCTCTCTCAAGTCTTTCGCAATACACTCGTTTCATCTTATAATTCGTCGTTCTCTGTTTCATCTACCTTCTATTACTAAGCTATTCATTTTTCCAATATATTCTTCACCTCTACTCACGACATGTTTTAACCAATGTAATCGTCTCTCTTGTATCTTTCTATAAACTTCTATCACGCAAGCCATATTTCCCTTATTCTTTCATTCCTTATCCTATCTCTCCGTGTCTTCCCAAATATTTATCTCAACATCCTCATCTCTGCCACATTCATTTTCTTTCCATTGACATTGATCTTTTTTTCTTAATATAGTAGCTGTTTCCATGGTTATAGCAAAGCACATAAGATTTATGCCCCGACTACGGTCTTCTCTTTAAGAATTATAGAATTTAAGCTTAAAGAGTTGACTTATAGCGTTTCTTAAATAATATAATGAATTCTGATTATGGTCACTTAAATTTAATTTCTTAAATTCGAAATGTCATTTTATAGAGTAGCTAACTTTAATTTTGTTTTAGTCACCATTCTCTCGCGTAGGTTGTATAATATGCCATAACTACACTACACGAAAAAATTGGTTTTCTTTAAAGCTACTGAGTTTACATGTTTTAAAACCGTTTTCAAATCGTGTTCAGTTTTGAAAACGCCCATGTATACTGTGTCAAAATGGTTTTGAGTTATCTCAAAGCAAAACTAAAATTCATGGGTTTGACTTGAAAACTATTTTCAAAACTACCCATATAAAAACATACCTATAATTCAGTTCTGATATATCGCATGCATACATAGTATAACGATTTTGCCGTTTTGTGTTACCATTACTAAGGTTTCAATAAACTGACAGTGATGTTGTTTTAGTGTTTTATTGTACGAAGTAAAAAAATAATTAGAATAATGGCAAAACGGAGTATTTGGAATGAAGAGGATCAGTCACTTACGTCAGTCAAATGCATATGCGCCGAAACTGTTTTCAAATCTATTTGTAAACCTGTTTTGAGAATTGCATATAAACAGTTTCGTGTAATTTGAAATGAAAACTGAAAGCATTTTAAAAACTACATGTAAACTAAATTGACCCATGTGGTGTACTCTCCACGCCAGCATTGAGTGCCCGTGAGGTGACGCCTAGTAAACGTCCGCATGGTACAAATATTTTATCACTACCGATATCATACAAAGCAGTTTGGTACACCCAGCTATAGGTAATGCCGTGATGATATATATATATATATATATATATATATATATATATATATATATATATATATATATATATGTGTGTGTGTGTGTGTGTGTGTGTGTATCCGCTTTAGGCGCCTTACTCTTATATGGAAAGATGCCATTAGATTTAGATAAGATAATAAAAACATATATCATCACGGCATATTACCCATTGCTGGGTGTGCCAATCTGCTTTGTACACAGATTTTGGTAACGATGATGCCATACAGGGTTTATTTTCGTGCCATTTAAAATTCGAAATATTTGGCGTCGGTCGGGATCGAACCCGGTCTTTAATTTAATTTTAAGTATATACATGAATGAAAGTGAATTAAACGGGAGGTATTGTGTTGGCCACATCAGATTTTTCAAATTAGTTTCACAAGAGGTAATAACAGGTAGTTTATTATTAGACGTGTTAAGCACGTCACAACGCTGACAGCGCTGAGCACCGAAGTTTGCCGAATACAGTTGCTAGACCAATCGCATCGTCCATTTATTGCGTTCGGCAAACTCCGGCACCTAGCGCTGCCAGCGCTGTAATTTGCTGAATGCGGTCATTTAATAAACAAGTAATGGCACCTGTTACTCAGGAGGATGAAGTTTGCGACAATAATCGTAGACATGTGTTGCAAGTTATCCATACCGTTACCTGCATAAGCGAGTACATTTAATTGTATCCTCGATTTTACAATACGAAATATACACTTTTTGGTAACCAATTTTGACATTTGAAAATAAATATAACCGTGATCTTACCACTTCTAATATTTTTCATTTATTTTATTACATTATAAATATCCCAAAATTTCTAAAATGAAACTCCATGTATACTATATTTTTTATTAGTTATTTGTTGAAATGTTGGTTTGCAATATTGTGTTATACACGTAATGCAAATACAGAAACAGAATAATATATGTTGAAAATGTAATGAGGCCAACCATTACGAATATTGTGCCAAAGTCACATATTTTATGTATAAACAAGCGCATCCGTTACGTTATATTGAAATATATCTCAATTCAAAATACATATTTACATAACGTAAGTAAAAAAATTCAACTATATTATTTATATTTCACAGTGGAGTATATAGGACTCATGGTAAGGAGGGCCTGTACCTATTACGGTATTTATACCGTTGGGGGCGTGGGGTTGAATATAGAGATTTAACATGAGATATTAGTTTTATGTATATGTAATTTCCAGATCTTTTGATCATTTTATGGTAAAAACTGTACAAACTTTTGTAGTATTAAAAGTTACGTACAAAACTGTTTTTAGATTTTTACCTCCCGCTACCCTTGGTAAGGTATTTCTATCTTATTCTAATATGGAAAGAACTGATTAGATTTTGGTGGCAATCGGATAACCGGAAATGGCAGTTTACTTGAAGCTCAAGATAGTTTTTCTTCAAAAAATACCTTTAAATGTAATTTTTTCTCAATTTGTTATTATAAAAATTAAAGATTATTCCATTTTCTACAAGTTTGCTTTAATACTTTTTCTATATATTGTATGGATAAATTTATAAAGTAATATAAAAATTATATATATAGGTAAATGGCCGGAGGTACTGCGTTGATCACATCAGATTTTTTATTATGTTGTTTTGATTTCGAATTATTATTAACTCCATAGCAAAAACTACCTATAAGAAACTGTTTATTTGATAGTGAATTAGAAAAAAAATTAAATCACTCTCATTGAATTTTAAGCATCATTTTATGGTAGGTACTCTGCTGCAAATAAAGACAGTTTAAAAAATAAAAATTTAATAAATACCTAACAACGATATTTGTCATTTAGTTTTTTTTTATTTTGACTTAAGCTCCCTAAGCCTTCTCCCCCTCAATAATCACGGCTTTTTATATTCTTCTAGGTATCTAAGTGGGCAATTTTTATTTTAAAAGGTGCTTACTACCTTACCAGACGTCAACGAATAAGTATCCGAAGCTGATGAGAGAGAGCACCACAGATTTCACTTTTGTAAAATCTGAATATTTAAAATCATTTTCAAGTTTAAATTTTAAGAACAGCGAATTGCTATATGATGAAGTTTGCATGGAGTTTCAGAAACACGTTTTTCGCATATGTTGTAAACAATATTTTCTCTACAATCGTCAAAAAATGACAATTATATTTATTCTATGTTTCAATTATTTCTATTTCGGGAATTGGCTGTTTTCCGTAGTCATTTTGAGTTTGAAAGCACTTTTTTCCGCACAATTGTAGAAAAATAATTTAAAAACAACTGCTCTAGAAATAAAATAAATATATCATAACGGTTTGTTACCCGTTTCTAGGTGTGCCAATCTGCTTCTGTTCGCAAATATAGGTAATGATAATATAATTATAATACCGGCAAGAGCAAGAATGGATTAACCAACAGACAAAAAAGATAAATATCCAGGGCCCCTAATTCAGAGGGTCAGATTTGACAGCAAAAAAATTAATTGCTTAGCAAAATGTTTTTATAAATGAAATTATTTATTATTGAAATTAAATAACAGAATGTTGAAATCGACTGAAAATGGTTTATGTATCTACTTTAGTAACACATATTATACATTATCAAAAGTGCTCACTGAGCGGTCCATCAAAGAACGTTCGTTCTTTGAAGGTTGATACTTCGTTGCAATATGTGTAACTGAACATGACGACAAAACGAAGCTCCGAACAAATTCATCAGAACTTGTGCATTTAGGCTTCATACGCGATCAGTATATTTTTTACCTCTCGCTAAGAGAGGTATTGCATTCATGCTAAAAATCGCATATCCAGATTTTATTGAATAAGCACGTTTTAAGGTCTCTACAATCCGATTTTAACATTTTTACGATGATGTCTGTGTGTGTGTGTGTGTGGATGTGTGTGTGTGTGTGTATGTGTGTGTGTGTGTATGTGTGTGTGTGGGATGTTGGAAGGACGGTTACTCAAAAACTATAAGACTTAAAATTTGTTTAACAACGTATTTCCCAATCGGACATTCATGGGAAGATCTGAAAAGGTTTTGGTAACAATTGGACAACCGGAAGTAGAAGATTCTTGAAAAAAAATCTTCTAAATATTATTTTTTGAAAATTTTTCGTGGTAATATTAAAGAAAATTAAATTCTCTATCTGATACATTTAAATATTTTATTATATATTCCATAGATTTAGAGATAAAAGAAGTATAATATATAAAATAATCTGTTGTAATAAATTTGACAGCCGAAAGAATGCCATGAAAAATAGTTGATAATTTAAATTATTTGTAACTGACAGATAAATGTCAGTGTCAGAAATAATGAGTAATGAAGGAAAAATGTACTTGGAGAATCCCTTAGTTCTTGATCTGTGACTATTATGGAGATGACAAGTCTAGGTTGAAGGACTTAAATTTGTTTCAAACATTATGGGACAATGTACACCAGTACTATAGACTAGAGTAACTTTGAATTGCGAAAAAGCTATCAAATTCTTCTCAAGTAAGTTGTAAATATTGACAAAATTACACATCGATATAAGAATAATCGGAGTGCAATCTATCCGTCACTTTATTAAAGGGAATTAGTGTTATTTAGATATAACATGTATGAAAAAATAAAATGTAAAAGAAGATATGTAAGAATAGATGCACAATCCATATATACATTTTAGACCGCCCAAAATTAATGTTTTTACTAGAAGAATATGAAGAGAAAGTAAACAACGTTGTTCGAATTGAAAATTGCTCAGCCTAATATTTATATATGGTAAACTCTACTTTGTAATTTATTGTAACATAATTTATGGTAAAATATCTTCATGTTGAGACATGCTATTATTGAATAATAAAGAAGTTTATACGTCATAGATTTATATGAATATATTATTTGTATTTATAAAAATATTCTTTGCTTTATGCATACAGCCAGGTAAAATATACGGCGAGAGGTTATGTGCTGGCCACATCAGATTTTTTCTTTTAGTTTATTATATTTCACCTCTACCAATCTACTGGTTGGTTAAATGAGGCCCAAACGTTGAATTTGATTTAGGACCCGCCGAAATCTTAATCCGACAATGGCAAGTGCGTTTACCAGGCGTAACTTCTCGGGCTTTCAAAGCTGTCGAAGAGAGCACCTGAATGATGAATAATCGCTTTCGTGCTATATGATAATTGGAAACAATTTCCACGTTTCAAGTTCGCAGTTGGTCGGATCAAACTTGAGCCGCTAGAACCACAATCAGACACCAAACGTGGACTGAAATATATACCTAAATGTCGAAACAGTTAATTATGGTAATAATTAATTAAACATTATTGTTAAACTTAACAATATGTATAGCTTCATAATAATGCTTTTGTCGATATAACAATTTGACAATATTATTATTAATATTATTATGGGTAAATTTTAATTTGGTCTGAAATTTGTATTTCCCTTTATTAATTTTTTCAATACATCAATATGTATACAGTAATTTTTTATAAAGATGTCCAATCAAGGTCATTTGACCGTCGCCCAGTTGTATCGTTCATGCCTACGTTAATGTTTTAATTATAAATACTTGTAGACACTGATCAATGTATAAATGTACACCCAAATGCCAGTTTTATAAAAATAAATGTAATTCTTAATACTTAAGTCACTCCAATAGTTTTATTTCAAGGGCTTCCAATTCATCCATGACTTTATAACTTTGGAACCTTTTTAAAAAGTGCATATTTTATTAAACATTATCATATTTGATGTGATATTTGTAATAACTAAATAAATTAGCATTATTGTATTTGAAATAAAGTAAAAATTTGAGGGAATAATAAGCAAAATATTAAAAAAATTATATTATGTGGATATTGGACTTTGACAATGACTCGTCAATTCTCGTAACATAAATATAAATAAAGAATAAAGTAACAAAATAAAGTAGTATTAATAATTATGATAAATGATTACATACAAATTGTTTTATGAGCAAAAAACCATAAACTGGAAACAGAATCGACTGTTTGTACATTTGTCACTATCGTGTATAGATACAAGAACAGTATCTGAGAAACAGGTGATACGAATTGAAATGCTTGCGGTTGTGGATAACTAACATATTTTCATATGTTGTATGACGGCTCGGGAATTTTAAAAAACCAGAAAAAAGTTACATAACATTTTGCCCAATCGGAGCACACAGTGCCCTCGCTCACCTGGTTAAGGGTTAATGTAAATATTGTAGTGTAGCCAAAGCCAATAATATAAAAGTAAAAATGTCAGTGAAACTGGTGAACCTGCTGCTCCATGTTTCGCAAAAGAGTTAGAGAAACTCATATATGGTCTCGCTATAGAAGTTAGAAGTATATATTGGAGTTAGAGTGTGTCTTTTTGTATTTTATAGAGAAGTTGTAAAATAATATTAGGTCTCTGGATGTGAGAAAAACTTGGAGTTATAAATTCTCGGTTGCGTTCGATTTGTGCGTGAAGGAACATTGCTAGAAAACAGACCGGGATAAGAGACTGAGTCTCGCATCGATTAATCTTCATCAGTATCAATTCTTTAACTTACTTTATCTGTCGTCACTCCGTAATCGAATTAGAAAAAACCGCAAACTTCAACTTGTTACCTCCTAAGACGCTGCTGCTTTCAAAATTTCCTTAATGTGAACATTAACCCAATTTTCACTAAATGGAAAGATGGAAATTCTCAAGAGCAATATTTTTATAGAGGAAATACCAATTAGTATTTATTTTCCTTTACTTTAGATTAAAGATTCTTCCTCATCAAAGTAAACACTAAACTGGAAATCTTTTCTAAAGCTTGTAGCTTTATAAAACTCTCAAACCTTTAATTTCGTCCTTCTTCAAAAACTTAATAAACAAGAAACGTGTTAATGAAAACTGAAAGATTTTACAAATAAAATGTATTTATTCGGTGAAATACAGAGTAATATAATTATTATTTTTACCTTCCGTCACCTTTAGGTAAGGAAGGTATTGTCTTTGGTCAAAAAATTCGATGGTGAGTTTTTAATGAATAAGAACATTTTAGGGTACGTAGAATACGAATTTACTATTTTTACGATGATGTTTGTGTGTGTATGTGTGTGTGTGCGTGTGTGTGTGTGTGTGTGTGTGTGTGTGTGTGTGCTTGTTTGTGTCGATTGACACGATTGTTTCGACCGCGATTTAATAATATCATTCCAAAAATTTGATTTTTTTGTATTCCTCATTCCTACATCCAAATGAAGACTGATCAACTGGAAGTACCTTAATTTGAAGCCCTTAACTGTTTTTTTCTTAAACAAACACAGTTAAATATCGAAATAAGTAAATTTCTGGATTACAGTCAAACTTAATTTATTTAATTTTCGGCGTGAACCGGTTTCGGCATCCCTTATGACTTCTTCATAAGCTACAAATTCTTACAAAATAATGAAAGAAATTGTAACTACATCATTTATGTAACTTACGTGAAACTTTTTACATTTGTATGAAGATGAACACATTAAAATAATAACAAAAAACACAACACACATAGGACGTTAAAACAGTTAAAATAAATAAGTAAATATAATAAAATACTCAAAAAGTCGTCATTTTTTTTAAACTTAAATACTCGTATATGTGTTAAATTTTGGCACCCTTATGAAAAATTATAATTTAGTTTTAACATGTCATAAGAGTACCAAAATTGATAAATACAAACACTTTGTAAGCTATCCTAATACAGTTGAAAGCACCGTTGACAGGTATACATATATTGTCGGATGGATAACAGTTTTTAATGATCCTTATTAATTTTCAATATAAATAGAAATGATTATTTATCCAATTAATTAAAATAAATATTTGAATAATATTGTTTTTTTTATTTTTAAATTGTTTTCGAAATCCGATTAAAAATATATTTGAGGGAAATGATTAGCAATATAATTATTAATTCTTCAGTCATATTTTTAAAAACGTTGCAAAAGTATTAGACTGGGATAGTTTGCAATTTATCTATCGACTTTTTCTTAGTCCTTCATTTCTTGCAGGGTCGGCAGGGTCACCGTTTCCAAAGGCGGATTGAATTGGTCATAAGGTTTATCTGGCGAAGCCCGGCAGGCCGCTGTTTTACATGGCTGTTTCATACATAAGTTATGACTGAAAAATACTTGAACCAACGCATATAGCTCGCCTGACATTCAAGGAGTGACATAAATGTCACAAGACAACAAATTTTGAGAGACAACATTAAAAGAGTATCAAATGAATTCAGGTAAGTACTACTTAATCTATGAAATTTAATATTCATTTTAATTTTTGTGGTATATAATGCAAGTTTTAATTAATAATATGCCACTGAAAAATTCCTGCAATATTTTTTTTTATTTCCCAAGAAAATTCCCGGAAATTTCTTCAATGACGATTTAACAGGAAAAATATCTATTTTTTTCACGAATTTTTTTTTTTTTTTGATTAATTTTAGTAAATATTAGACCTTGACGCCTGTTCTTTTTCTTTGAATGCTTGTGTCTTGTGCCTGTCAGTTACCTACTCCGACTCCGTTAACAAACATTGTGATGCTTCAATATATTTGAAATTCCTTGGGAAAGTTTTAAAGTATTTTTCTAAAAAATTTCCTCTGAAATTTCCGGGAATTTTTCCTTATTGTTCGACCAATCACTAGCTGTAATGTAATTCTAGTAGTTTTTTCTAACCCCTTGGGAGTTTTAAACTATTTTTCTAAGAATCATATAATCTTTAATTTCCTTCCCCAAAATGATATGAAAATTAATTTTTAATGAGATTTAGAAAACACATTGAAAACAAAAACTCTGGGTTTGAATCTCATTCAGCCATGAATGTTAGTTTTCTTCTGTGTCAAAACTTATCGGCTGCATATGGCCTTAATAGGGAAAAGTTACCAAAATCATACTACCTAAGAGATTTTTTGTTTTATTTATTATTCAGCACGAATTGGGATGAGATTTTTTGTTTCTGCCTATAATATGATGTTTTGTGATACCTTTTCTTTACATGTTCAGCCATTTTACCTTACGTCACCTAGAGGCAAGGAAGGTATTGTCTTTGGTCAAAAAATTGGATGTTGAGGTTTTAATGAATAAGCACATTTTAGAGTCCCTAGAATACGAATTTACTGTTTTTACGATGATGTATGTGTGTGTTGTGTGTGTGTACGTGTGTGACGAAAATTTCTCCTTCGATAACTCCAATACTACAATTCCAAAAATTATAATTCTTTCCTACGTCCATATGAAGAGTTTAATCAACTCTTGGTATGACTAGTTAACCGGAAGTACCCTAATTTGAAGATTTCAACAGTTTTCCTTGAAAAAAAAAAACGCTTTCAAATTTCAAATATTAAAGAATATTCTATTCTCTATTCGATTTGATTATATTTTTTTTTTTCATTTTCAATGAATTTAGAGATAAAGCATTAGGTGTTAACACTTACTCGAAAGTTAAAACAGCATTTATTCCTACAATACTAACGTTTTGGTGCACCCTTGCACCTAATTCAGGGTAGTAAGATCTTACAAAATGTTACAAGTCATGTACACAAAATACATTCGTACAAAACATTCAGTTAATTTATTCAACATGGTGTTTGACTGAACTTTGGGGTAAATGTTAACGCCTAATCCACATCACAGTCGACAAATTACCCACAATTATAAAGAAATATCTTATAACCTATGCTGCTAAAAGTCGCACCATGGAAACAGAATATTCAAATAGTACTAATTGACAGATGTCATTGTCAAATAAAATATTTATATTTTTGGGAAATGATATTACTGGAAATTTAAAAATGTAAAATAATTTAATGTGGCAAAAACAAATCACATAAAGTAATACATCTTAATTATAGCCACAAGCCAATTCAGCAATTCCTATTTTTAAAAACATACTGTTCTTTTTAGGAGTAGCACAGTTCAATTTAGTACGAGGTAAGATCAGTTCATTTCTCCCCTAAAAAGAAAACGCCCCTTAGTTTGCAATAAAAAATCTACGTGGAATTTGTACAAAATACGTAGAATTTAAGGAAGGTAATGTGCTGGTCACATTGGATTTTTTTAAATAACACCATGTGTTTTAAGCCATTTTACAATATAAATTTGTATATCAAAAGTAAGGTCAGCAGCACACACAATATGTTACAAAAATTCATTATAATCTCTCATTAAATATAAGCTCGTGATATAATTAATAATCGAAGATGTTCGCAAAATCAAAGCAGCACATTTGCAACTCGGTTTCACTCGAGAATATCACCGATGATGATTATATCGCTTGTTATATTACATATGAAAATATTATGAAATTTGTTTTTAGAACCATAGGTAATTTATTTTGTTAATAACTTGACATATTTAGAGAGCAGAGAGAGAATTAGAGAACATTTATTTGCTTTTAGATTTTAGAAATCTTAACAAATATATGAAATAAGAAAAAATAATGAAATAATATACTATTGAAAATAATAAGCAAATCTTTAGGATATATATTTTATTAATAACATGTAAAAAATATAAAGTAATTAATATACATTTATAAATTACAATTGCGACAATAATATATTCTTTTTTCCATGCTGTGAGAAAATAAAAAAATAAAATCTTTTTTTAGTAGATAAAACATCAATACGATTCAAGAAACTCTATAGCGACACGATTTGGAAAACTTAGCAAACTTTTTAAAATAGCAATATAAATTTGAGCGTAGGTGCAAAATATTCTTGAAATAAATATTAATAGTACAATAATGCTAGTTTTACAAAAATTAAGGAATGTAAAGAAAATTTACTGTGTAATTAATATGACCTAGATAGAATGTAGAATCGTTACGTTATATCAAACCTACCCCATTTTTTTACACTTCTCTAGCTCACATAAACAACCATATTCGTTATCTTTCATCAATCATATTTAACTTCAAAGTTTTCTCTACATTATCGACTAAACATTTAGTTCGTACATGTATTTCCTATTAGATACCACTAATTCTCAGTAACTGACGAGAAATACGTCAGGTACGATTCAGTTGACCAGTACGCATTAGGCAAGTCTCCCCTAATTGCATGGCCGTAAACCACGTGAGATACTAGCTGAACTTTGACTTTTAGAATTGTTATTTATCATCGGCCTGTATATAAATATACATATATTTACCAGATTACCAGATCTCTAACATTTTTTTCTGAAACTAGGAAATACAATGTTAAATTTTTGAAATAATATTTTTTTCTTTATACCTTTTAATTTTTGAGCAAAACATGTAAGGACAAAAGTTGTTTCAGGACCATGAATATACATCTTTCCACGATTTATGAACTCAAACAATACTTATTTAATAACTCTAAAAACTGAAAATACGTAAATAAATCACGGCATATTACCTACCTATTGCTGGGTGTGCCAATCTGCTTTCTATACAGATGTCGGTAATGATCATATACCAGGTGTCTCCTCATGCGCACTCATTGCTGGCGTGGAGAATCCACCACAAGGGTCAATTTTGTGCCATTAAAATTCGAAGTAAGTTTTGGCGTCGGTCGGGATCGAATCCGGGTTCACCGCGACCAGACACTCAGACACACGGCCATGGGACAAACTAAAATTCCGAAAATTGTTTTACTTTCAATATTTTTTTTTTAAACTATTTAATATTTTTCAAGAAATACAAAGATATGTTACCAATAGTTGTAAGCTCACTAGATGCAGTTTTTAATTCTGCACAACTTCTGTCCTTACACTTTTTGCTCTCAAATTAAAAAGCAAATTTTAAATAACATTGTATTTTCTGTGTTCAGAAAAAAATTCCATATGATTTGAAACATGTGTATCTTAATTAAATTTCATAATTATATGTTTGTTGTTAATCAGAATTTTTTAATTTTCCATGATGTTTATAAAAAAATTTAAAAAAATATCATCACGGCATATTACCCATTGCTGGGTGTGCCAATCTGTTTTGTACACAGATATCGGTAATGATGAAATATTTGTACCGTGCGGGCGCTTACCAGGCGTCACTTCATGGGCACTCAATGTTGGCGTGGAGAGTGCACCACAGGGGTCGAATTTGTGCCATTAAAATTCGAAGTAATTTTTGGCGTCAGTCGGGATCTAACCCGGGTCCCCAGATTCGCGACCGAACACTCAGGCACACAGCCACGAGATCCCATCATGATGTTTATATGCTGCTATTAATAAGTTTTTATATAAATTTTATACTGGGTGTTTTTTTTAAGGTGCACATAAGAGATTGACATGAGAAATAAGTTTTTTGCATACTTTTGATAGAATGATAACCATCGTTGTCAGTTAAAACCGGGAACAACAGTCTACAAAAAATTGATAACCCATGTTAATCTCCTATGTGCTCCTTGAAAAAAGAAACACCCGGTATATATAATGAATTAACTAATATAACCTACACGTAATTCACTTGTATTTATGACATAAGTGCAGGGTGGAACAAATTCGAGGTCCTTATATGAAAGTCTTTCTTATTACGCATGCTACAGAAAATTTAAGGTCTTTATTGCCCAACTTTTTGAAATAATTTTAAGGTACCACAGGAATTTACTATCGTCTTTTATTTTTGAGCTACAGGCTAAAACTTGATTTTCGCTTATTTTGAAAATACCTCGTATCTCGTTTATTATGAGAGAATGAAAAAATGTAAAAATATTTTTTTTATATTTTATGTAGAATATCGAATTCTCGAAATATAACACAAACATAATATTTATAAATAGGATAATATGTTGAAAATAATTTTATCTTTTTCCCTATTTTATAACCTTTTCAATGATGTATAAGAAGTCTACATTCTTTTGTTTCAAACATGAATAAAAGATGAATTATTAATTTATCGGGGTGAAAAAAGTGAAACATATTAAGAAACAAATGATAAAAACAATCACAGATCATCAGTTGTTTATTTCTAATGTTATTTTCTTTATTTATACTCATTTTTCTAATTTATATACTTCAAAAAACCTTTTTGACTACGGATTCCTCAATCTAACATTAATGGGAAGAGTTGAATAGGTTTTAGTACCAATTGGAAAACCGGAAGTAGTAGTATCTTAAAAAAAAAAAAATCTAAATATTATTTTTTTGAATTTTTTTATTATTAGTATTAAAGAACGTAAAATTCTCTATTCGATACATTTTAAAATTTTATTATATCTCCTATAGGTTTGGAGATATAGTAAATAATAATATGAAATAATCTGTTGTAATAAATTTCAGAGCCTAAACAACTCTATAGTAACCATCCGATGTTTGTAAATGACAGAAAAATGTCATCGTCAAAAACCAACAGTAGTTCATAAACCTGTATGGCAGCTCAATTCTAAAACTTGAACTTAAGTCTATTTTAACTGAACACATGCCAGTGGATAAGAACCGATTCAGAATATGCCATAGTACGAATATGGTTTTATTAGCTGAAAATAAATCTTAGATATTCTTTTTTGGCAACATAACAGTAAAACGTCAAATTAACTGAAATTATTGAAGATTTTTTCGGAGATATTGGTAAGTTTACTATTTCTTGTGGTATAACAATAATAACAATTAAATATTTAAAATTATAGCTATATACATATACCCATCAGAAATCCCGTCAATAAATTAGAAGAAATTCGAACATTTAGAAGTATAGGAGAAAACTTCCCCAAAAAATAAATTTTAAATTGTAAAAATAATGTAAACATAAAGAAAAGACATGAGAAATTTATAGGGCGCGAGAGTCATGTGACTTTGTTGGACTTGACAAGCAAATAAGGGCCCGAGTTAGAATGACAGCTAGTAATTATGTATGTACATCTATGTCAAATGTCAATTGGCCATCCAAAATTTCATGATATTCCAATTTCATGTGGTTTATTTTCCTCGACAAGTAAATTCCATATTCCTGGTGACAAAATAACCATGTGAAAAATTACGACATTTGACATTTATGTAAATAATTACTAACTGTCATTTTGACAAGGGCCTCCATATCTGCTTGTGTAGATCAAGTATGACTAACTACGTGAATTTAGAAAATCTCGAAATTTTTGATGAAAATTCTGACATTTGACATCTATGTACATAATTACTAATTGTCATTTTGACAGAACTCCCATATCTGCTTGTCAAGGCCAACAAAGTCACATGACTGCTCGCGCCCTATACTTATGTAACCAAAAACGGAAGTGGCGAGAGGTATTGTGCTGGCCACAACAGATTTTTCAAATTGTGACAAGCCAGCTACAACGCCCATAAAAAATTAATTAACTAACGCGAAAATAATTTGACGAAAAATAATTTTGAGAACTTAATTAATAAACAGAATCAAAATAAACAGGTAACGATCTATAATTGATTTTTTCATCTTTTCTCAATAATACTGATTTTTTCACCCTAATAACTTCATAAATAATCTTTTATGCTTGTTCAAAACAAAACAATATCGACTTATTATACTTGGTTGCGGAACTTATAAAATAAGGAAAAAAGATAAGGCTGTCAATGTATGTCCCCATACAAAAAAATCTGTTGTGGCCAGCACAATACCTTCCGTCAATCCTGTGTATTATGTACAAATTCCATACATAAATTTTCTTCTAAAAGATTCTAATTTTTTGGTATTTTATGATTCCCTTTCTCGGCAACTGAATTCCATTCTCCTGATAACAAACAAACCACATGAAATAAGAAAATCATGAAATTTTGATTGAAAAATTATGACACTTGTCAGTTATGGACATAATTAATTGCTGTCATTTTGATACGGGTTCCCATATCTGCTTGCCAAAGGCACGCGCCCTATACATATTTTTTTTGCAAAAGATGCTATATTTCCAGTAAAGTTATTTCATAAACAAACTATGCAAATTGCACTTGACACTGACATCTACTTCTTCTTCTTTAGTTTTTCCCATTCGTTAGGGGGTCGCTATTTTTTATTTTCTTCTTCCACTCATTTTTGTTTCTTCCTCATTCAGTTCCTTTTCTCTCAAGTCTTCTGCAATACAATCTTTTCATCTTATATTTGGTCTTCCTATGTTTCTTCCACCTTCTATTAATATATTCATCGCTTCTCATGACATGTTCAAACCAATGTAATCGTCTTTCTTATATCCAGAAACTTCTAACACTAGAGTTACTTCCCTTATTCTGTCATTGATTTACATTTTATTGATACTGACATCTGTCAATTTGAATTACCTGAATATATTAGCAGTTTCCATGGTTAAGTTAGCATAGCTGGCTGAATTTTGAAATTTTTTATGAATTTTTTTATCTTTATTATACTTTAATCATATATCTGTTAAATATGAAATATAAAATGCAATCAAATCGTATAGACAATAATATATTCTTTAAGTTATAATAACATTTAACTGAGTTTTTCAAGAAAAACTGTTAAAATCTTCAAATGAGGGTACTTCCGGTTGACCAATTATAACCAAAATCTAATCAAGTCTGCATATGGTTGTAAGGAAGAGGAATACGCAAGAATTGTAATTTTTGGAATTCTAGTATTGGAGATATCGTGCAGGAAAAAACGGTCACATACACACACACACATACACATATACACACACACACGCACATACGAACACACACACACACATACAGACATCATCGTAAAAATAGTAAAATCGTATTGTAAAGACCCTAAAACGTGCTTATTCAATGGAAACTCACCACCGATTTTTTTGACCAAAGACAATACCTTCCTTACCTATAGGTGACGGAAGGTAAAAACATTATGTTTGTGTTATATCTTTAGAATTATTAAATTTTGAAAAAATCCAATTACTCCACGATATTCTATGTAAAAAAACCATATAAAAGTTATCTAAACATTTTTTTCTTTATCTCTCATAATACGCGAGGTATGGGGTATTTTCAAAATAAGCGAAAATCAAGTTTTAGCCTATAGCACAAAAACAAAAGACGATCGAAAATTCCTTTGGTGTCTATTAAAATTGTTTCGAAAAGTTGGCTCATAAAAAGCAACATCAATTTTCAGTAACGTGCATAATAAAAAAGTTTTTCATATAAGGTACTCAATTTGCTCCATACTGTACATATATTTAACTTTATCATTTATCATGTACACATAAACGAAGATCTTACTCTTACTTGTAAATGTGATAATACTGATATGTTGCTGATATATTTATGGATTAACTGATTTTAAATATTTTTAGATCAGGAACGTTTTAAGTATACATATACGAAACGTCGGTTTTGAATAAATGCTGTACATTTGAGATTTCTAATATTTTTAATACCTAATAAGTACCACTCTAAAACAATACTTATTCTGCCAATAAAAAGTTATAGGAATGTTTCTTTATCGTTTTTATACATAAAACAAACAATCAGTCTAGCAACCATGTATTTATTGACACTTGTATTTTATATATAATAGAATGTTCTTTGTCAATCAGTTATGGAATTTGAAATAAGGTTTGGCTGTAGGGAGTTGGGCTTGCGGGCGGCCCTTGCTGAAGTTGTCTTGGGAAGCATCCCGTTGGGAATTTTAAGACAAAGGACATGACATATTTGGGATCGAACCTAAACTAATCCACCTCCTGTCACCTTATTTACTCAACTGTCCTCGCAATTTTCCTTACGGCTGCGCTAGTTATTATTTATATAACCATTATTTTTCTCTACTCTATTCCTCATATGTTTTTCGTTTTCGTGCAATTATCAAGCTTGTTTCCTCTCTAGCATTTATTTTCCGTTGATGCGAAAACAAAGAAATTGAATTCTTTGTTTCACACCATTATTTTCACAGCAATTCAGGCGTAAAACGTATGTTTTGAAAGAGTTATTATTCATTCGCGGCGAGGATGTCGTTATATTGTACATGGGCATCGTATGTGGGGTTGAGGATGTCACGAGCATGTGCGACTATGGATGACAGGCCCCATTAGGCATAAACTTTGTCCACGTAACTTTATTTCCAGACAGAGTGTAGCAAATGCAATTATGAGGGAATTTTACTAGCCGTGTTTTGCACGATGAAATTAGGCTGTGCATGGGGGTAATACAATTACAGCGTTACATTTTAGTTTAATATTATAATTTTGCACTTATCTTCTACTATAGTTATAATATGATCGCTAGTTAATAACAAATACATATTAACATGCTTTGTGTTGTAATACCATGTTAAAAATCAATAAGAAATCTTATGTCAAATATTAAAGGTTTTTTCCAACAAGCGATTTCAGAGTAGTTCTGAACTGGTTCGTAATCGTAATTTGCGCATGCGTCGACACAGACCAACTATTTGTCAGGCCAAGATTTGTTCGAATGGATTGTGGACTGTTATCTGTCATTCTCTGATTTTAAATTAGAATAAACAATTTTGGAAAATAACAGACGACGTTAAAAATAATTTATAAATATAGTTCTCCAAATCTTCATATTCATCATCACTTAATTGTGACAATCGAAAATAATTTTCTTCACTTAAATCTCTTATGTCTGGTTTCACCAACATCAAATAAATCTTCGAATAATTTATTCGTCGAATAAATGAAAAATATCGCATCTAAATATGGCAGCTAGAATAAATACCGTCATTTGTGTTATGGTTTCTATACGATATTTTTCTCCTATTCGACGAATAACCTGTTCGAAGATTTATTTGATGTTGGTGAAATGGGCAATTATTCTTATAACAATGATATTTAATAAAATTATATATAAAGCAGCAAAACTACTGAAGACCAAATAAAATTGCATACCACTTGAGAAACTTGCAGCTAATAAAATTTTGTTAACTACACATATGTTTTGACTATTAGTACATCTCCAGTCCGCTGAATGGTGATTAGTTCTTTACTTGTTTGCGATCGGTTCGAAGCGTGTTGGAACGTCTGACTAACAGTTAAAAGTTCAGCTTTTTACAACGTTGGAAAGCCATATACTGCGCCTGCGTTGGACAGTTCTCACCGGATTTGCTAGTATGTTGGAACAAACCTTATACAGGTTGTTCAAAACGGGTAAAAAATAAGGGTATATACAATTCGATGTGCTGATTCTCAATAAGAATTTTGCCAAAATTCGTAAAGTTATTTATTATTTTTCATTTAATTCTTTTTTACTGTGCCACTGCCAACATGAAATTTATATTAAAAATAATGAATTATCTAATCACGTAACAGACGTTGAATAGGAAATAATTACGAATTAATTTATTTACTGTTCAACGTCTGTTATGTGCTTGGATAATTCATTATTTTAAATAAAAATTTCATGTCGGCAGTGGCACACTAAAAAATAATTAAATGAAAAATAAGATATAATTTTCCGAATTTTGAAAAAAATATTTTTGTTTGAGATAATTTTTTTACCCTTTTTTAATACCCTCTATATATAAAATATAAATTCACTATAAAAGTATCTTACAAAAGATTATGATTACTTATTTCCAGCACAATAACGAACTTAGGTGCCAGGTGTTCCATAGGAAATTGTATTCAGTGCACTGTCAAATTGCATTAAGTGCAGTACCTACAGAAAAAAAAAACTGTTGTGGCCAGCACAATACCTCTCGCCATTTTCATTTTATGTAGTATAGGGCGAGAGCAGTTACAGTATGTGACTTTGTTGGTCTTGGCAAGTAAATGTGGGGGCCCGTGTCAGAATAACAGCTAGTAATATACATAGGTGTCAAGTATCATAAGTTTTAATTCGAAACATTATGACTTTCAAAACCATGTGGATTATTTTCCTCGACAAGTATATTCCATACTAATGGATGACAAATAAACATCAGAATATTTTGAAATTTTGAATAAAAAATTATGACATATGACAATTGTAACATCTGTGTAAAAACTACTAGCCGTCATTCTGACACGGATCCTCATATGCTTGCCAAGGCCAACAAAGTCACATGTCTGCTCGCAGCCTATAAGTACACACAAATAATTGAAATTGTTTCTCTTCTTTCGTTCTATAAGAAATTTTATCCTACTATTCTATTATGTTCAAAATTCTTCAAATTCATTGACGGTATTAACGGTATTTCTTAAGGATATATGTAATATTAACATATCTGTAATTTAAATATATAATTAATTAATAATACAATAATATATATTAAATGTACTCTTACCTCACAGAAAAATCTGACAGTGACATTTTGCATTTACATGTCAATTACAAAAATTTAAATATCGCAAATGTTTTTCGGGCAACGAGATTTATTACAACAGATTATTCTATATTATTATATACTATATCTCCAAACCTATACGAGATATAATAAAAAAAATTAAGTGTGTTAGATTGAGAATTTAATTATCTTTAATATTTGTAGTAACAAATTTTCAAAAAATAATATTTTTTTTTAGAAACTACCACTTCCGGTTGTCCAATTGTTACCAGAACCTACTCAACTCTTCCCATTACTGTTAGATTGAGGAATCCGTAGTCAAACAGGTCTTTAGTCTTATAGAATTTGAGAAATCGTGTCTCCAACAACCTCACACACACACACACACACACACACACACTCACACACACAGACATCATTGTAAATATGTTAAAATCGGATTCTATGGACCTTAAATCGTGCTTATTCAATAAAATCTGGGTATGCGATTTTTAGCATGAATCCAATACCTCTCTTAGCGAGAGGTAAAAAATAAAGATGTCCGATCAAGGTCATCTAAGAATTGTATGAATTAATATTTTAGCTCCGCCAATTCTGTCAAATTCACTAATGTCGTTTATTTAGTTTTTATGAGGGTACATAAGATACTACTGTTATTTTATTAATATAAAAATAAATTTTATAGTAAAAGCAAAATTTAAAAATAAGTCAACTGGTAAGTTTATTAGCAAATGTAAAACCAAATATGTGAAAAATAAGATACTAACACAATGACACTGACAGAAAATAATGTTTTTCGTACGGCTATGAATCAAGGTAATACATCTGAATTAATAAATAAACTTATGTTACAGCGAAAGTATTGTCAATAACGAGCATCCTTTTAAAATGGAATGTCTTAACTTATTCGAAACAATATGAATTTTTGAAAAACAAGTGTGTTTTATATCCACTCTTATCGCACATGCTTGTAGTCTTTGCAAATGATAAAGATAAGTATATAACAATTTGTTAATTGCAGCGACTACTACAGCAAGTGTAACAGGTTTAACACAAATATTGCAGTACAAAATTTAAAATAAGTTACATTGTATCATTTCGTCGTCGTCATTTGATAGAGATTTAACAAATTTATATTACGATAAACCAGAAAGACGAAAAAATACTGATTTTATGATTCAATAAGTAATGAAAAATAGGTTTTAATATATTTAATTAATTGTTTTTATTTTTATGCATTGAAATTAACATTAACTAATATTTTTAGTGGAACAGAAAACAAAACTAATTTCGTCAGTTTGTATTCTATTACAAGGCGATATTTGGTAAGCAAAACATTTGTTTAAACAACAGATATGCAAATAATTTATATTTGAGGTGCTCTAAACTGGTAAGTAATAGTTGGTTGTTGATAAGAACACGAAACAGGTTTACCGCGTACTAAATCTGAAAAACCGGTTCGTAAAAGAAACCAGTTACGAAACTGGTTATTGGATCAGGTTATGATGATAGAAAACAAGGTTCATTAGCTATTGTGTAGAGCTTCAGGCAAAAACTCTTGCATGTTTAGGAACAATAATATTGATTCATCATGTAGATTTTTGCATGGGTGCTACAGCTTATATTACCTCTTAAACCACTAGGATCTATCAATATTTTATTTATTTAGGGTAAGTATATAAGGACCATCTAAATGCAAATATTACAAATGTTTGAAGTTGTCCAGCGTAGAATACACAGTTGCGACCTAGCCAAATTATACAAAACTCATATTGTTCCAAATTGCTCGCAATTTATTTCAATAATTTAACAACTTTAGGAACTAGTATGAAATAAAATTATATATTACACAGACGAAGCGTCTTTAAGGTACTCGCAAGTGTAACAAGGCGAGTACAAAGTAAATAACTTTTCATAAACGTTTTCTAAATTATAGTTTCAACGTTTTACCTCTCGCTAAGAGAGGTATTGGATTCATGCTAAAAATCGCATATCCAGATTTTAATGATTAAGCTTGTTTTTTAGGTCCCTACAATTCGATTTTAACATTTTTATGATGATGTATGTGTAAGTGTATGTATGTATGTATGTATGTGTGTGTATATGTGTATGTGTGTGGGACGTTGGAAGGACGATTACTCGAAAATTATAAGACTTAATACTTGTTTAACTACGTATTTCCCAGTCGGACATTCATGGGAAGAACTGAAACAATTGGACAACCGAAAGTAGCAGATTATTTAAAAAAATCTTCTAAATATTATTTCCTGAAAATTTTTTTTGGTAATATTAAAGAAAATAAAATTCTCAATCAGACACAATTATTTTTTTTATTAAATCTCGTATAGGTTTGGGGATATAGTATATAATAATATAGAATAATCTGTTGTAATAAATCTCGTTGCCTAAACAACAGTTGAGATATTCACATGTTTGTAATTGGCAGATAAATGCGAAATGTCTGTGTCAAAAATCAGATTTTTCTGGGAGGTACGAATACATTTAATATATATTATTGTATTATTAATTAAATGTGTATTTAAATTATAGGTATGTTAATATTACATATATCCTTAAGAAATACCGCTAATACTGTCAATGAATTGAAGAATTTTGAACATATTGGTCGAGTAGAACAAAATTCCTCAAAGAACGAAAGAAGAGATAAAATTTCAATTATTTGTATGTACAAGAAATGTTAAATTCGTTACTTATAGGGCACGAGCAGTCATGTGAATTTGTTGGCCTTGATAAGCAGATATATGAGAATCCGTGTCAGAATGACAGCTACTAGTTATTTACATAGACGTCACAATTGTCATGTCATAAATTTTCTTCCAAAATTTCAAAATATTTTGATGTTTATTTGTCATCAATAGTATGGAATCTACTTGTCGAGGAAAATAATACACATGGATTTGGAAAATAATGATGTTTTGAATGAAAAATTATGATACTTGACACCCATGTATATTATTAATAGCTGTCATTGTAACACGGGCCCTTATATCTGCTTGCCAAGGCCAACAAAGTCACATGACTGCTCTCGTCCTATGTAACATAAAATGAAAATGGCGAGAAGTATTGTGCTGGCCACAACAGATTTTTTATCTTTGTTAGTCAAAATTTTGTTTAGAAATAATTATCGTTCTTCTATTAACTGATTGTTTAGTCTAGCTGTCAGTGGCCTTTGACCTTTATTTGTGGACAATTAAGTCTTTAAATAATGAAGCATACATGGGAAAGACACAGGACACCATGGATGCCATATGATAAGCCTTCACCCTGCACCCCAAAGATAATCGTCTCACGAAACTGACGCTTTGTTTTTGGATAGTCTGTATTAAAAACTCAAGTGGACAACATGAAGAGTATGAGTTTTGGCTCACGTTCTGCGTAACGCGAGTATTTTGGCCTAATGATGCATCGGCATCTTTAGGATTTAGTTACTTTTAGCATTGATTAAATAGTATATATAGATTGGCAACCTTATGATCATTTGTGTACCGCGTTGTAAAGATACGTATTATGCTGCCACCTTTAATAATTTTATTATTTGGCCGTACTAACATTCAATCAGGCTGGCGGTAATAATATTCGGATGTATTCGTGTCAAGTCGCTTGGAGTCGGAGACACGAAATTTTTAATAAAAAATAATGAATTATTTAATCACGTAACTGCGAACAACAAATAAATTAATTCATTATTATTTTGAGGAACGCTAAAAATGAACTTCAAGAAATTTATGAATATTGAAAAAAATATTTTTGACTAAATATTAAGCTCATCGAAATGTATATATTCCCATTTTTTTTACTCTTCATTTAACACCTTGTATACTGAACTATATAAAAAAATAAATTAAGCCATTTTGTCAAATGAGTAGTGCATAGGATATTAGTATATTATACACAGGTGACATTGAAAAAGTGCCACTCAAAATAACTTTTTTATTTATAATTTTTTTTTATTCCCTTTACATATTTGTAAAGTAGGCTTAGGGGCTCACAAATTATGTTATGTGACATGATGGTAGCACTTTCGGTTTAACCGGAAGTGACATTAACTTTCTTCAAATGGGACATCCTATTTATTTTTACATATTTGGAATCTACGTAAAATTACGAATTCAACGATATGTTTGAAGTGTTTTTTTATTGAAGATATTAATTACAAAAACGTAAGAGAAAATGATCCATAATTAATTGGTACTTTTTCTTTTGTTATTAATTGGTGGTCTAAGAAGATATTAAAAAATTGCTTTTAATTTATAATTATTAAGTAAAACAACAAGAAAACTTATTCGGAGAAGATTTATGGTATTAAAATAGCTGCATTGTTTTATTTGCGGAAAATCTTAAAAAGTTGCTCTTTTAGCAGTATTTAAAAATTAATAATTCTGTGCTTCATTATCGGGCTCCGATTCAATTCTAATCCAACCTAATTCAATGCCGCTCGGTAAGCACCTTATGATGTGTAAAGTGACATTTCATTTTGTGAGAAGGAAGTATGACACGAAGCGGATGGTCCAAACCTTCAAATACATACCCACTGTAAATTCATATTAAATCATTTCTCTATTAAATGATAAATGAATGCATATCCCATGTAAATTCATATTAAATCGTTTCTCAATGAAATGTTAAATGAATTTTTATTAGAAATGTTAAACACATTACGAAAGAATGTAAGCTTATTTTTAAAAATAAATTTATAATTAAATTAAATATCTCTGAAGAAATGACGAAATAGGTTTGTCAAATTCTAATTATAAAATTGTTTGGCTCCGCCCGATGCTCCGCCCGGCGATGTGTACTACCGTGCTGCTATCTTGTAGCTAATTAAACACATGTACAGTATGCAATTACAGCACAGATGGCTCTTACTCGTACAGAATTAAAATGTGTTACGCGGATTGACTATAGCATTGCCAATCTATATATACTATTTAATCAATGCTTTTAGTTTAGTCGTTAAAAATAAGTTTAGTGTAAATATTAACCATGTAAATAAAAATTAATTTAAATCCAAAGAATGTCTGTATCCATAACTAAAGTGTTCATCAGTTCATCATAAGATATTAAGAGTTCATCACTCGTCAAAGTGCAAGAGTGTGTGTTCCTTTTCCCTATGGTCGTGGTCGACCATCCAAATGACCACCAGTTAGATAAAGTTGTCATCGTTGGGAAACGAAGTAAGTGCAAGAAGTGCAAGTCCAGTTACATAAGCATTGTTTGATTTCACCGCCCTTCGTGTTACACAAGTTAATTTGGCCACGGCCACAAACAACTTGCTTAAACCTAGATTCGCTTTTCATGCTAGATACGTAAAATACTATTAAAGTATTTTAATTATTTTTTGTCCATAGTAATTGTTATTGTAATTAAATCCCTTCTGAAATTAATTATTACAACTCTGGATAAAATAAATATTTTATCAACTCAAAAAATTAGGCGATTTAATACGTTTCTTAGATCTTATGTACAGATTTGTAATACTTAGGCCCAAATTCAGAGACGTTACTCAATGACCACTCAACCTAGATTCAGTTGTCACTTAGTTCCAACTCAATTGAGTGTTAGTTAATTTAACAATCGCTTCTTACTCATTTTCGTATTCAATAGAGCAAACATATGAGTCAGTCTGTTTTAATTCTTTGTTGGCATATTTTTATAATGGATTGCTATTATCTCGAAATATTTAACTGAAACGAAAGAAATTAATGAAAAATATTTTTTTGGAATATTATAGGAGTAATTTTAACTCTTATCGTGAAAGGTTTGTTCATCTTGTACGTGCTGAACAAATTTAAAAAAATCTGATGTGGCCAGCACAATACCTTCCGTCATTCCTATGTATTATGTACAAATTCCATACATAAATTTTCTTGCAAAAGAATCTAAATTTCCAGTAAAATTATTTCATAAACAAACTATGTAAATGGCACTTGACACTGACTTCTTCTTCTTTAATTTTTCCTATTCGTTAGGTGTCGCTATTTTTTAATTTCTTCTTCCATTCAATTCTGTTTTGCAGGTCGTCCTCATTTGGTTTCTTTTCTCTCAAGTCTTCCGCAATACAGTCCTTCCATCTTTGGTTTTCTCTGTTTCTTCTACTTTCTATTGCTAAGCTATTCATTCTTCTTCCAATATATTCTTTATCTGTCCTCATGACATGTTTAAATCAATATAATCGTCTCTCTTGTATCTTTCTAGAAACTTCTAGTACTGGAGTTATTTCCCTTGTTCATTCATTCCTTACCGTATCTTTCCGCGTCTTCCCCAACATCTATCTCAACATCCTTATCTCTACCACATTCATTTTCTTATCAGTTAGAATTTTCTTAACATAGTAGCTGTTTCCATGATTGCTGATTTATAAAATTTAATTTCTTTATAATTCTTTAACTCTATATCAATTGAATATGAAATATAAAATGCAATCAATTAGTATATATATATATATATATATATATATATATATATATATATATATATATATATATATATATATATATAATAGAATATTCTTTAATATTTATAATAACATTAAATGTGTAAATAATATTTCATAGTTTGTTTATAAAATAATTATACTGGAAATATAGGATCTTTTGCAAGAAAATTTATGTATAGGGCACGAGCAGTCACGTGACTTTCTGACCTTGGCAAGCAGATATGGGGGCCCGTATCAAAATGACAGCTATTAGTTATGTCCATAACTGACAAATGTCATAATTTTACATTCAAAATTTTATTTTTTGGTATTTTGATTCCTTTTCTCGGCAACTGAATTCCATACTCCTGATAACAAATAAACCACATGAAATAAGAAAATCATGAAATTTTGAATAAAAAATTATGACATTTGTCAGTTATGGACGTAATTAATAGCTGTCATTTTGGCACGGGTCCACATATCTGCTTGCCAAAGTCAGCAAAGTCACGTCACTGCACGCGCCCTTACATTTTCTTGCAAAAGATTCTATATTTCCAGTAAAATTATTTTATAAACAAACTTTGCAAATAACACTTGATACTGACATCTTCTTCTTCTTTAACTTTTCCCATTCGTTAGGGGGTCGCTATTTTATATTTTCTTCTTCCAGTCATTTTTGTTTTGCGTATCGTCCTCATTCAGTTCCTTTTCTCTCAAATCTTCCGCAATACAGTCCTTTCATCTTATATTTAGTCTTCCTATGTTTCTTCCACCTTCTGTTATTCATTCTTCTTCCAATATATTCATCTGTCCTCATGACACGTTCAAACCAATGTAATCGTCTCTCTTATATCTTTCTAGAAACTTATAACACTAAAGTTATTTTCCTTATTCTTTCATTCATTTACTTTTTATTTATACTGACATCTGTCAATTTGAATTGAAAGGTAAAAGAAAATAATTTATGAAAATATATTTCTGTTGATTTGAGTAACACACAGACCACTCTTAACTGAATCTTAATTTCAACTAATTTGTCATTGAAATTCGACTGGCTTAGCCTCAGAATTCCAAATAATGACTCTTGGACCAAGGAATGTAATGTGAGGATGAGTTGAGTGTAAGGTTGGTGTGAGCCGTGTCTCTGAATCTGGCCCTTAATAATTTATTTTGCTTGTAAGTCGTAAAAGTTTTTGCAAATTAGTATCAATAGTAAAGACATCGTAAATTAGAAATATAATACGTTTATGAAATATTTTTTTTTCTTGTTATTATTTGATAGTTGTAAGAAAAATAGTTGTCATAAATGCTAGGTCATGAAATTTTTGCTTTAAAAATTTATATCGCGAAATCTAAATTGAATAAGTTTTGTGTTATTGATATTTGATATCCAGCACATATTTTACTACAAATGAACAAATTTTTAAAATGGGACTTAGTAGGTTAATTATGCATCATTTTCTCTTATGTTTTTGTAGTTTATTGTTTAAAAAAATGCACTTCAAACATATCGTTGAATTCATAATTTTACATAGATTCCAAATATGTAAAAATATATAGGTGTCCTATTTGAAATATGAAAGTTAATGTCACTTCTAGTCAAACCATCATGGCAAATACCATGATTTGTAAGACCCTAAGCCTAGTTTACAAATATATGAAGAAAATAATTATAAATAATTATAAATAAAAAAGTTATTTTGAGTGGCCCGTTTTTCAGTGTCGCCCCGAATATATATATATATATATATATAGTAATAAATTTGATAGGAAATCACTGAATTCAAACAGTAGGTGAGAATGGAGCTATCAAATCTAGCAAATGCTAAGTAAGCACTTGCTATGTGGTAGAGAGTGCATTGAACGATCTGCTTGTTTTGCGACGATCGAACTGTCAGATGAGTGTCAGTCAGTTAGGTTACGAAAACAGAAAATTTGCAAATATTGATTTTTTTCATAGAAGATATCACTGATATATTGAATGCAGTGTCATATAAATAATAAATAGAAAATAAACTGCCATTGTTATTAATTACAAGTATAATTAAATTTTAGTAGGATATTCCACGCAAATGAAATCAAGGACATTTTTTTGTGTCATTTTTACTTGATTCATTAATTTTCATTGAAAATATATTGAAATATTACAAATGATTTTTGAATTTGTGCGCCATATTTATACATGCAGCAAAACAAGCGAGAAAATAGTCGTTTGTTTTGCTTACTAGCGAAACGAGCAAATGCTAAGTTAGCAAGCCGTTCAGTACATTTTACTTCAGCTTTGATCGATTTGCTAGCTTCATTGAACGCACCTAATGACTAAGTTTTACTACATGCACAAAAATTATGGAAAAAAAAACATTGTCTGCTGAATATGAATTGGGCCAAACTCGAACGTAGTGTTAAATGTGTATTGCACTAATATTTCAGGTATTTTTAAACTACAAAATTGTTTTTCGTCATCCTTTGAGGAATATTTTTTTTGGATTTTTTTGCCCAGAAAGCCCAATTTTATGTGTAACAACAATAGAATTTTGCATATTAGAGTACAACGACTTTCCGCGTATCTACTTTTTAACAATACAGTGACATGTCAACAATTAGTTTTAATTGGTTTCATAATACAAACTTGATAATATATTTGAACAAAAAATTACACAACAATGTTTTGATCAAGATATAAACATTTAACTCCGCGTTCGAGTTATGGTCCAATTTATATGCGCCAGACATAATCTTGTCTTTATTTTTGTTTTTATAATGATTGTAATTGGAATATATATATATATATATATATATATATATATATATATATATATATATATATATATATATATATATATATATATATTAAATATTGTCAACTAATTGTTAAACTATAGTGTATTTAATATACTTATTTGTTTTTCTATAAATGATTTGTATTTAATAAATTTTAATTATTAAAACTTAATTATCTGCACAAAATTCTTTGGGCCAATACATTCGCGACTGGGCTCTCATACGGATATTAGATATAAAGCTGATAATGAAAATTCTTAGGGCCTATCTTACAATCTCAGTTAAAATTTTAACTTCCACATAACAATAAAAAAAATAAACAAAATAAATATTCTATATTTTTAACAATAAATTTAGATTCAGTTTTGTTTATTTAACTTGCAGTGAAAAATAAAACTGGAGATATAATATTGGTCCTTAATCACTATTACTTAACTTCATCAATCAACAAAACAATATATATTTATAATAAAAACGCTGTTACAAGCATTCTACTCTATAGGTTATAGAAAGCACCAGTCTTAAATAAACTGTAATTTAAGATAAACGTTCTCAATATCAAATTGGAATTGGAAAAATAATATATTCCCATAATTTTTCCATAAAATAACATTTTAATATTTAAAGCTTCCAAAGGCAAGCCTTTTCGTGAAAAATGAATTGTAAATCAGATAAAAACAATTAAAAACGCTGAAACATCATTATGCTGGGCCCGGTGTAACTGGATAAGGAAATATGAGCCTGCGTCTTAATTAAAGCGATCTCCCCGGATGAATTACGCACGCTCCGCTTGCAGAGAATTCCCTCAGATCATCTACTTTAAGCTCCGCGCATATTGTTTCTATACAATTAAGTGTCAAGTCAAAAAACTTGATACTATTACCAAGTTTTCCCGCTAACTCTAGGATTATCTTGCTAATTTTGGGAGGAACTTTGTGGTGTGGAATTTTATACTAATTAGCAAGAGTTGCCGGGAAATTTATTAGAGATGACAACAGCATTTTCTTTAAACAGACGTACACTTAATAAAAATTAATTTACAATTTTGTTTGCTTCTGCACAGTAACACAATTTTACTTGTTATACTCGTAGCATTATCATTATCAAGTTCATTTCATCTTTTAATTTCCAGCTTTTACAGTAAAGAGGTTATTGTCTTCTACATTGTATTGCAGTATAAAATGTATTTTTATTATTATTCATTCTGGATAATGTGGTCTGTGAGTCACATTAGTAGATGTAGTGATAATTGCAGTGCATATATTTTTTTTATTTACAACTATTGAATTACAATACATTATATAGCCAACTTCAAATACATTATGCTAGTCATATTACACTAATGGAATATGAAATATTCATATTTCACGGGACGATTTATTGATACTTTTATAAACTTAAAATATACTCTTAATTCAACTTATTAATAATGAAATCAGTTACTCATGTCATTGCAGTCTGTTATATAACCTCACAAAATATATTTATTATATATTTATAATCTGTAAAATTGATAGTTGTTGTAGTTAAAATGCAGTATTGGACTAGCACATAATAGCTATATTACTAGTACGGGAAATATGTCATTATTTCATTAATTACGTAACCAACTAATATTTCACGCAGAGTGTACATTATTTTGTGTACTAGAAGCATTATTTCGTGCACTGGGCGCGTTATTTTGTACACCATGCACATTACTTCGCGCACTATCTCGCTCACACTTCTAAAATCAACCATAAAGCGTACAAAAACCATTTAAATTGTAAAAATGTTTTTAATTTAAAATTTTGGTGTAATTTAATAAATTTTGTATTAAACTCGTGTAAAAATTCAAAATGTGTCAAAAATTATAGGAAAATTGAATTGTTATCTGTCATATTGATATGATGTTAATGAAGGTTATTTTTTTAACCCATTTAGGACCACTAGTATAAATATTTAAAAAAACACAATTTTTTGTATATTAAATTGTTTATTTAAATGCAAATAAACATATTCTGAAATAAAAAATAAAAATAAAATACAAATTTCCTATTTTTTTTAACGTTGCGTTAACGCAACATTGGGTCTAAATGCATAAAAAAAATTATGTGTGGTAATTTTTAAAACAATGTGAATGCAACGGAATTCTACATTTATTACACATGAAAACAGTTGTACTTTGGCATACTCTGCAACGCCTTCTCCAGTTCTCATTATTTCTTTCAATTATGTGGCCCACATTGTCTAATCGGGCAGTAGATGGTATAGATGCGGAGGAACCACGTCCACGAACAGATTGTGTTTTTGCTTTGTTGGTGTTTATAAGGCTCCTTACAAGTTCAGATCTGAAATCCAGCTGCGAAATGGGGCTCTCTTTATATACCAGTCTATGCAGTTTCCAAGCGTTTACCACGGCCGAATCTAACATATTTATGAATAATGGCCACCACCATTTTTTTCCACGAATATTTATTCTATAGTTTGCTACAGCATTATCGTGCAAGTCAACGCCCCCCATATATTTGTTATACTTGGAAATCATGTTTGGTTGAGGTATAGAGATGTCTTTTTTTTCTTTACGATCGTACCGTTTGACAAATACATTAGGCTCCACAGACTCGCAATTGCTTGCCACTGTAACCACGGAATTGTCATTCCACCGTACTATACTTATTTCATTTATATGATCGTAACGTGAATCCATTGTACCACGCGGTTTCTTCCCTATAGACTTACTAGTCTCTAAAGGACATTTCAGTATTCTGTTATCACGTACCGTACCAGTGGCAAAATAGCCTTCATCTTTTAAATAAACTAATAATTTGTAGCTCGTAAAGAAGTTGTCAAAATATACCATATGGGATGATCTATTTTGTAGCACTTTTAAAAGATTGATAACAACTTCCCCACCCAGACCATACTCTCTGTTGACATTTTGAGCAGTTTTTCCAGCATAAGGTATAAATTGATATAAATATCCATCGCTAGATGTTAGGCACCACATTTTGAACCCGAAACGCACGGGTTTCCCTTTTAAAAACATTTTCGCAGAATGACGTCCAAAGTAGGGTACCATTTGTTCATCAATTGACAGATGATGTTTGAAAACACCATATTTTAAAAAATTTTGATTCAGTAGATCAACCAATGGACGAACTTTCGCAAATTTGTCTTCCTTATCTAACTGAGTGTTATCTGCTAAATGGATATTCTGTTTTATATCGAGAAATCTGTTTCGAGACATCGCATTTTTCACAAATTGAACCCCTTTGTCTTCATCAGATGACCAGTAAAGTTTTACTTGTGGAAGAGTGTGATACCCACTCAAAATCAATATACCCAAAAATATTTCAAAATCACTCTGGTCTAGATAAAATTGTGGACGGTTTTTTTCTCTGGAATATTTTATGGAATATGAAATAATAGATTCCATAACATTTTTGTCAAACATTTGCATAAAAAAATCAAGCACACTCTTTCCCTGTAACTCCTCAATAATATTCATTACATTTGTTACCTCGTTTGAGGTAGCATCTTTTTCGTATTCAACAGGTGTTTTACACCAAGTAACATCCTCAATTTTTGCCGTTTTTCTCGGAGGAGATAAAGTCACTTCGCAATGTATTACATCCTCTGCAGC
Source organism: Harpalus rufipes (assembly GCA_951394225.1). Classification (NCBI taxonomy): domain Eukaryota; kingdom Metazoa; phylum Arthropoda; class Insecta; order Coleoptera; family Carabidae; genus Harpalus; species Harpalus rufipes. Next base: position 16,789,531 of record OX596277.1, read on the forward strand.
AATATCGTTACTTGAATGCATTATTTCGAAAGTACCGGCTATATCAGTATGAGAATTTTCTAATCCACCTAAAACATCATCGTCAATATCTTCTTCGTCCGTTAGATTATCAACTTCAGGTGGGATATAACAAATATCTATTTCTTCATCCAAATTAAGATCTTCAACAATTGCCTCAAGTTCATTCTGAGTCAAAATTCTTTTAGAAACATCGTGAAGTTTCAAGTTACTCTAAAAACATTACTATCAAGAACCTGTACATAATATCGTAATTGTAGCACTTACCATTCTATATATTTATACGATGGTAAAAATATTTAAATAAATATACTTCTTCAACCGTCCGTGTCACAGTGTAAATGCTAATAAACTATACCCTTTCGTACATGTAACTACACGATTCTTCATTTCTTTTATTTGCTTTGTTGGTTTGTCCCAATGTTGCGTTATCGCAACATCATAAAACAAAACCGTTTAAAAACTTTGCAATGGCAAAATAATACGATTTTTTTCGGAAATATTATTATTTGAAGATTTTTTTTCATAAAACCCAACTCAAATATAGAAAAAAGTATTGTATATTCTTATTAAAAAAATATTTAAAATCGCATGTTTTTTTCTATGAAATTTAGTGATTTTATATTATTTATTTTTAATAATGGAAGCGTGTTTAACTCTTCAAATAAATTTCACCATAATCTTTAATCATTTGTTAATGGAAAACTGATTATGATATATAAAAAAATTTAAATTTTCCAATGTAAAAAAAATATTTATTTTGATGTTGCGTTAACGCAACAATGGGAATAAATGGGTTAAATAGTTATACTTGTTTATATAAAATTTTAAATACAATATTAAATTTAGTCGAAGATATGTTTGGTGCTCCCGAGTGATTTTTAACTGGGCCAGAGCCTCGTCAAAAAACTTACACTCTCGTGCACTAAACTCTATTTCGAGTACATGGAACACAAATAACTATTGTAACTTTAGACCTTAGATTAATTTTCTTATTTAGACACCTGAGTTACGATAAATGTGTCAAATTAACGTTATGGTGAAAACAAAAGTATGAATAATGGTAAGATTATGGTGAATTTTGTCGAATATATACTATTTTTTTCCTTGACCGGTAGGTACAGAACGTTATTTTTACAAGAATAAATAATTTTGCAAATTGAATGTGATATATTTAGTAGTCTTTGAATCGTTACAAGAAGTTACAACAATCAGCAAGAATTTTTTTGAAAGTTGAATGGTTATACTTGACAACTGAAATTTGTGGGCAGTTTATGGAAAATGGCTTTCAATAATTGTACTTTAGTTCAATTCTGAAGAATCACAAGCAATATGTAATGCTGCCGACATTTTTACGTTAATATTTGAAAAAATACTCATGTTCAAGAAATAGTATTATACATCAAGGGAAAGAAATGAATAATTTTTCATAAGATGCAATTTAAAGCTCGAGAGCTCTGTACGAGGACTACAAAGCACTGAAGAAATTTTTTTCATTATCTCATGAAATGTATACTTCTAGTATTATGTATTAATTTTTATACCGACAGGAGTAGAACTACTTCAAAATTTAAAAGCTTATGTCAAATTCGACTGTCATTTTTGACAATTCAATGAATTTAAAAAAAATAGTAGTCTTTGAGATTAATACATAAGGCGATTTTTATTCAGAGCGGTTACTTCCGTTACCGCGATTTTATTGAGCATTCAGGTTACTCGCGGTTATATTGAACCTCAATAAAAAAACGTCTCTTGACAACACAGACTTGTTATAAAGGGCGTTTTTTATTCAGCTAACCGGGCTACATATGGTTAACCGCGCATTAATCTCGGTAACCTCGTGTGAATATAATATGCCACAGACATTTCTGTCAAATTAATTATTCGATATTTTGTCTAATAATATTTGTCTTGTTTGTAGTGTGATATATTTGATTTAAATCGTACATATTTAATGGAATACAATATATGTTGACAAACAATGTCACCGATTCCATTTATACTTTTACTAAAAAGTGCTAACGATGCTAACCGCCCAAGCATCAAAACTGTCAAAATTCTAGAAAAGAATAGCTATAGTAACCTAACGTGTAACCGTCCTACATATCGGGGTTACACGTTTAACGTACCCGCAAATAACTGGAATGTGCAATAAAATGCGGTTACTATTGTAACCGTAGGTAACCGCTCAAAATAAAAACGTGTAAAGTATTTTTTTTTAATTTTGCGGCCTACTTCGTTTTTTCTAAAATGGAAATATTTATTGTATCCAAAAATAATAAAAAAATAAAATACAAAATATACTAACATAAAATCGTCAATTTAATTATACAACATAGTTTACTAGAGCTGGTGCATCGCCCGGCATAACTTGGATGGCGAAGACAAATTTTCTGAAATTCTTCATTCATACCAAGAATACAACGAAGAGCCTTTGCTAGAACCCCAAGAAATGGAGTATTCTACCATTGCAAAGAAATAGTAAACTTCAATAATTATAAGGTAGAATACGTTAAACTAAGAGTTTTAGTAAGAGAAAATGATGAAATATTACTTTGTTGTAATAAAAAATGGTTAATTATTGTAAACGTGACATCATAATCCCTGGGTGTACCCCGATCCTTCTAATTAGTTATTTTTGTAAAATTTCGGATGAATTCGGGCGAAGTATATCAACTATTCGTTGTTTTAGTTTGAATTCAAACTATGATAATACTACTGCCATTCTAATGACATTGTCAAAATGTTCCATGAAATAGATCTTTCTTTATTTCTGTATTCATTTGGAAAAAAGATTTATGAAAATATATGCCCAATGCAGCCAATGTACCCGTAGAATTAACTGTTTGAGAAGCATAACCAACTCGGGACTATGACGTCACAAACAATCATCAGAAAAAGACATAAAAAAATCGGTAGAATACCCCATTGTTGATGCAGCTTCTGTAGTTGTTGTAATTTTGTTACCAAGAATTCTAAAAAGCTGTACAATGCAGCTAAACCTAAACCTATGTATATTAGACAATTAGAGGTTCAATATAACTGCTCTGTAAAAATAATAAAAACTTCCTAGGTTTTGTTCCGACATATTTTCTCCCTATATGTAGATATTTGCTTTGTTAAACGAAATATATCGCTTTCTACTCCCGGTGGTGAAAAACAAAATGTTTTCTTCATATTTGTATGTTCTTTAAAAAAATATGTGAAACCACCTTATATTGTCAATAAATGCCATTCGAAGCTTTTCATTATCATAAAATAAAATAAATACTTCTAAAAAACTTTAAGATATTGTATCTATTCCAATGTATTATACATTAGCATCATACACTTGTGCTCTTGTAAAAGTACACAGTCCCCTCTTAGTCGACTAGTGGCGCCTGTGAGCGGCAAGTCGACGAACTTCAAGGTGATATACAGCTGTCGTGCGTTTCCGGTGCCTGTAATTCACCCGCCGTCAATTGAGCAACAACTTCCGCTACACACGCCAACACTGGATCATGTTTTCTTAAGCTGGGATTTTATTAACAAAGCGGGAAGGTAAATTAAACCTGTGAATGAGGATGTAATAGAAAGTAATTACTACACACGCAGACTAGAGTTATAAAGATGTGGGATTTGTTATTAGTATCAAATGAATTACCTACCACATTCATTATAATAAATAAAATGTGAGAAAAAATAATTTCTTCTACGTTCGTTCTATATCGATATTTCTAAAAAGATATCAGACAAGCAGAAAGTAAAGAACAATTATTGTAATATAAAACTGAGCTCAGGAATAAAAATTTAAAAATATCAAAAGTGTACAATCTCTTTTAATATTGTAAATAATTAAATAAAATATTTTTTTTTAATTTTGTGAGCGAGCAAAAAAGGTGTTTTACACTTGTTGCCATGAGAGACGCGGGAAAATTAACTTTGTTGCTTGCTCCTAAAAAAACATCAGGTTTGCGATTAGAAATGAGAGCGTAAATGCAAATTTTTGAAAGTACTCGTAGAAAAATATTATCTTTTATGTTGGGTGTTATTATTACCGAGCGAGAGAAATATGCGAGATATACAATTACCCACGGTTATAGAAACTATTACAGCCAGCATAGATCATAGACTTTTGCAGCTAGTTGTATACTGTACTTTATCTACGACTAATGTATTTATTATATATCAGATTTTATATTATTTCTTTTCATAATTTCAAACTAAATAATCACTATGGCGCATGATTTCTTTTTTTCATTAAATCATTGAAATAATTTTTTTTTAAAATAATAGATGCTATTTGTGGTATGGGAATTAAAACTAAAGTTGCAACAAAAATAGCGTTTATGCTAGAGGAGCAGTAAAATTATATTACTACATAGAGCAGGTATAGGCGCGTTTCAATGCATGAATAGAGCGGCATAAATAATGGCCCGTTGGCATTCACCATTATAAAGCAAACAGTGAGCGATATGACGCTTTATCATATTTACGATATTTATAGTTTTATTATTGGACCCGACAGTCAATTTTTGTGACTATAGCTGCCATATACCTTTGTACTTTTTTTTTAAAGATATTCAATCAAGGTCATCTACGAATTGTATGAATTAAGATTTTAGTGCCGCCCATTCTGTCAAATTCAGTAGTGTCTTTTACTTAGTTTTTATGTGGATACATAAGTTACTACTGTTATTTTATTATTATAATAATATTATGTTACAGTAAAAGCACTCAAACTTGAAATTTAAGTTAACCGCTAAGTTTATTAGTAAATGTAAAACCAAATATGTGAAAAATAAGATACTGAGACAGTGTCAGTAACTGAATAATAAATGAACTTACGTTACAGCGAAAGTATTGTCAATAACGAGTATCATTTTAAATTGGAATGTCGTAACTTGGTTGAAACGATATTAATTTTTGAAAGACAAGCGAGATATAACCATCCTTATCGCACACGCTTGTAGTCATTGCAAATGAGAGAGATAAATGTATGCCATTTACTATTTCCTATATATAGTTATGAAGCTGTTATTTATCGGGTCAGTCTTTTATATAAATTGTCAGTACGTAATGCAAATGGCAGTCTTCTCCATCTCCTTCTTTTGATAAAGTGTGTTTACAAACTTTTTGCTTCTCATTTAATTTGGATATTTTTAAAAAATGCAAAACTTTAATATATTTATTTCATACTGCTGCATCTTTCAACTAAGTTATTGGGATGTATGTCTTTCTTCCATTTATAATTTGACGAGTGCTGATGACGGAAAAATTCCGAAATCGGTCCCCAATTACTAAATAAAACAGAAAAAATTACTGCACTCTATTTTTTACATTTTTTATTCCTAACCAAAATTGCTAAAAACAAACATGGATTTTTAAAAATATTCCAGTGTTTAAGCTAGTACAAGCTGTGTTACGTGCACTTGTTTTATTACATCATTTTTGAAAGTACCTTAGGAACGTGGCGCTGATGCACTATTTCGCCGGCATCTTCTTCCATTTAATATTGAATTACTTTTCACCTGATGTGAGATTATTGATTTTTATTTATCTCAGCTTTCAATTATTTTCTACTTTAATACGACATTACTACATTGATATGAAACCATACAGATTACAGATTTCCTATGATCATGTGGATACCTACCCTCCAACCATTCGTTTCTTGTATTTACAAATAGTGCTGATTTTTTCAAGGTCTTTACCAACTATTTATAGTAATGCGGACGTTAGTAGCTTTCTATCTGTCACTGAAATCCGATTTAAGCGATCCCAATCAGATTGTACATGTTCTTTTGCTCTGAGATTAAGATCTGCCATTACCGAATTTTGGATTGTAATCCGTTACCCCCGTGAACAGACCATTTAAAGACATTGATGCGTACTGCCACTGTACCGGCCTTCTGACCAATGTAATACCCATTAAAAATATAAAAAAATTGAATTTGTTTTCTTAAACAAAGAAATATTTGTAACATTTATCACTTTCACTTTTTTACCTCTCGCTAAGAGAGGTATTGCATTCATGCTAAAAATCGCATATCCAGATTTTATTGAATAAGCACGTTTTAAGGTCCCTACAATCCGATTTTAACATTTTTACGATGATGTCTGTGTGTGTGTGTGTGTGTGTGTGTGTGTGTGTGTGTGTGGATGTATGTGTGTGTGTGTGTGTGTGTGTGTGTGTGTGTGTACGTATGTAGGATGTTGGAAGGACGGTTACTCAAAAACTATAAGACTTTAAATTTGTGTAACTACGTATTTCCCAATCGGACATTCATGGGAAGATCTGAAAAGGTTTTGGCAACAATTGGACAACCGGAAGTAGAAGATGCTTGAAAAAAAATCTTCTAAATATTATTTTTTGAAAATTTTTCTTGATAATATTAAAGAAAAATAAATTCTCTTTCTGATACATTTAAATATTTTTATATATATTTTATAGATTTAGAGATAAAAGGAATATAATATATAAAATAATCTGTTGCCATGAAAAATAGTTGAAAATTTAAATTATTTGTGACAGATAAATGTCAGTGTCAGAAATAATGAGTAATGTAAGAAAAATGTACTTGGAGAGTCCCTTAATTCTTGATCTGTGACTATTATGGAGATGACAAGTCTAGGTTGAAGGACTTAAATTTGTTTCAAACATTATGGGACAATGTACACCAGCACTGTAGAGTAGAGTAACTTTGAATTGCAAAAAAGCTATCAAATTCTTCTCAAGTAAGTTGTAAATATTGACAAAATTACACATCGATATAAGAATAATCAGAGTGCAATCTATCCGTCACTTTATTAAAGGGAATTAGTGTTATTTAGATATAACAAGTATGAAAAAATAAAATGTAAAAGAAGATATGTAAGAATAGATGCACAATCCAGATATATACATTTTAGACCGCCCAAAATTAATGTTTTTACTAGAAGAATATGAAGAGAAAGTAAACAAGGTTGTTCGAATTGAAAATTGCAGTTACCAGCCTAATATTTATATATGGTAAACTCTACTTTGTAATTTATTGTAACATAATTTATGGTAAAATATCTTTATGTTGAGACATGCTATTATTGAATAATAAAGAAGTTTATACGTCATAGATTTATATGAATATATTATTTGTATTTATAAAAATATTCTTTGCTTTATGCACACAGCCAGGTAAAATATACGGCGAGAGGTTATGTGCTGGCCACATCAGATTTTTACTTCCTTGTACGTAAGTAAAGGAAGTATTGTAATCGCGAAAAATTTCGGTTTTCAGATTTCAGCGGAAATATCCATTTTGATCATCCCTGAATCCATTTTGACTAATTTCGTCGTGACATCTGTACGTACATATCTCGCATAATTCAAAAACGGTAAGCCATAGAAAGTTGAAATTTTGTATTTAGGACTCCTATAACATCTAGTTGTGCACCTCCCTTTCTGGTTATTACACAATTTCCAGAAGTGGCACTTTACATGAAGCCTATAATAGATTTTAATGAAAAACTGTTTTAAAATATAATCCAAAACTTTTCAAATTTGGTATACAAGACTTTTATGTCAATCGAAATAACATAATAGATTTTGGTTAAAGTAGGCTAACCGGAAGTGGTACATTACTTGAAGTTGTTAACAGTTTTTCTTGGATAAAATGATTTTATTTTAATTTTAGAAATAAATGCTTCAAATAAAAGTTTTAGATAATTAATTTCTGCGTCTCTTCATCAAGTATTATTAAATTAGCCCTTTGTATAAGCGAGATATGTAAATTTAAAAAATATATACTTTTTGTTTTTGTAATAAAGCTTGCTATGGATTAGGACAAAACATAAAAAAAAGTTCATGTCAAATTACGTTAAATACGTGCAATTTTATGATTCGTACAATAACAAATATTATATTTTTATTGTGAAATTAGTCATATTCATTGTTGTAATCAAATATTTCTTTGTTGTAATCAAAACTCTCTTTAAAAAGAACCGGGTTAGATTAATGTTAATTTAAGAATGATAGTAGTAAATGAATTATTTTTTGTTCTATATCAAAATATTTCTCGGGCTTGGCTTAAGCCTGTCAATATTTTGTAATTTAATTATTAAAAAAATATGTATAGTTTAATAATCGTACAAGGAAGTCGTGTGGTGTCCACATCAGATTTTTTTGTAATGATAAACAAAATGAAATCCATAAACAGCCTGCATATTACATTTATTATTGGCATGTAATAGTATATTACAGCCGAGGGTTTATGTATGTATATATATATATATATATATATATATATATATATATATATATATATATATATATATATATATATATATATATATAGATATACCGCGAGGCTGTGATGAAACTCCCACCGAGGTATGTATACTATTTTATTCACAATCATCCTCTTTTTAAATCAATAATTTTCAAAATAAATCAATGAGTTATAACCTTTAATTTTATTAATATTTTTGACAGCTCCATTAAAATTTGTTTAGCCTACTTTATTTTAGGGATGTATGATAATGTTGCTAGGCAATCTCTACCTAAACATTTCCAACCCGTAGGGCTGGAAGTGAAATCTGTTATTTCCAAGCCAAAAGATTGCCATTACAGTTAGGTATTTCCCAACCTCTAAAAGGTTAAAAATCGACATATTACTATAATGATTGTTAATAATAGTTTTTTACATAACCAGTTATGAAAAGAGTAATATTGTTTTGTAAATACAATATTTGGCTAAACGAGCGAAGCGAGTTTTGCAAATTATGTGAGTCAAACAGTATCACGTGTTATGTACAAAATTTTATCTAATTCCTCTAAAATAATTCAAAAATACATAAAATTCTAGGTTCTATGGCAGCTTAATATAGATATTAAAAATCAATTTACCAAATCGTTACCATGAATATGAAATGAATTTAATTTTTAATTTAATGCTTATGTTAGTGCATGCGTATATAATTAAAAATGAATTTTGATATGTTCTAAAACCTATTTAGATCTTACTTCTGATATAGAGGAATTAGGTGTGAATCAGTAATTCATAAATTGATATTAAAGAAATCATTATTGATATACTCTTGTTTCTTTTATTATCAGTTTGTCAGGTGTGTAATATTCTTTACGTAATTCAGTTATGTAAAGAATTTTGCAACACTCATTTCGTATCAATTGTGTAAATTGTGACATTCATAACGAGAAAAGGTTAGGAAAAATCCAACTTTTTAAAACAGAATTAGATAAAGAAAATTTACAGTTTCATAATATATACAAACTGCAACATAGTCGTAACTTGTATATTACAACAAGATCGCACATTCTTACAATTTTATTAAAGTGTAAAGTTTAGGGTAGTTGACAAAATTAAAAATGAATCCCGCGTTGTGCGTAGTAAATCTCAGTGTTATTCTCGCGGAAACAATTAATTACACATTTGTATGATAATTTTTGCTTGATAAATCAAGCAGTTGTGTAGTCGAGTCATACTTTACGCCTGCTCTTGCTCTGCTATAGTTCTCGCTACACTGACAGCATTGTGGGAAGTTAGCGCAACGATGAGCGCGGAGCTTTATTACATATACAAAACATTCTCATTTCATAAGGTAGATTTATGGTGGAGTTATCTCAAACTCCGACAGGACACAGTTGCTGTTTACATCGTACGGATTACGCCAACTTTTCTAAACTCAATCTGCGATTTTATGCTGTTAAGAATTAATATCAAAAGCTATCAATCTTCTCCAACAAAAGGCGAGAACTTTTAACTTTTTAACTATGAAACTACTCAACAGGAAAATCTAAATTACAACACCGTTTGATGGGGTAAACATTTTTATGGTTACTTTTAGCGTTGCACTTTCTATCCATATATAATAGTCACTACAACTATCATATTAATTCTAATATTATGAGTATTACTTTTATCTCCCGGTACCTGTTACCGTATACCTATAAGGAAAGTATAGGGATTTTGTTAAAAATTGCATATTGAAATGTTCGTAATGAGTACCTACATACCATACATTTAAGGTTTCTACAATCTGACTGTGAGATTATTTGTGAGAGTGTATCTCTATAAATATGTAAATATGGATATATATTGGATAGAATTTGTGGTTGGCTCTTGGTGAAACATATTTAACAATTAAGTTTGAATAAAACACACTTGGTAAGTTTCACAAAATATTTATTAAATTTTCACAACGATCGTTTCGATCTTTCGATCATCATCAGGTGAACTAAAGTACAAAGTAAAATTGCCTGCTTAAATGCACAAAATATTTATTAAATTTAATATAATAATTGAAATTCATTCGAGACGTTGGCTCAATCACTTAGTATTTAAGCAGGAAATTTTACTTTGTACTTAAGTTCACCTGATGATGATCGAAAGATCGAAACGATCGTTGTGAAAATTTAATAAATATTTTGTGAAACTTACCAAGTGTGTTTTATTCAAACTTACATATGGATATAGTGTATAATCTGACTCAATTTCTATCAAAAAGATTGATAATTTGAATTCCCACTAAAATAGGAAGAAGGCAAAAGATTTTGGTGTCCAGTAAAAAAATAGTAGTATTTTACCTGAAACTTTATAATTTAAAGACGGGTCTCATTTTTTTGTCAATTTAAGATATTATAAAGAATAAAGACTACTTAATTAATACTTACATTGTTCTCGTGTGTTTTTGTACATCGGATTTTTTTTACTTTTTGCTTTCAATACGCAGTGACGGTTCATCCATCAAAACATTTGTCAATGACCTCCCAAATTTATCAAAGAAAAGAAACAGCGAAAGAATAAAAACAATAAAATATTTTTGAATTTAATAATTTTTAATAAAGTCAGTCCATCGTGTCAGCGTAGCTTATATACGACATCACTGTGTTGAAAGCAAAGCAATGAATGGCAGGTGAGCGCACGCGCTGCTTTGATCACATAAAAATTGCGCCCACATTGTGTTATATGCTGCATACGTATGTAAACCCATGCGTCAGACAGGTTTGTTCATAGAACATATTTCCAACGGTTGGAGTTTGAGTTTGAGTGCGCATGCGTGGTTTCAAACTGGTTGCAAATCAAACTGTTTAAATTCTTCTGTAAACAGCATTATGTCACTTAACTTTTTAAAATGAATAATACATGTCTCTGCTTAATTTTGGTAGTAAATATATCGATATTATCGATCACTGTAGTGACACTTGTCATTGAGTCAGTCTTTTATTATTTTATTACATTAATTTACAATGATTTACTTACCGTAAAATATTTAATTCACTAATTTAATAAAGTACATAACCAAACATTAAATGAAATCAAAACCTGTAATCAAAACAAATACAAATGTCTTGTCAAAACAGTGTAAGTGCGCATGCCTCAAATTTTAAATTTCCTTCCGAGTTGGAAATTATTCTGATAGTTGGCAACCGATCAGCAACCAGTCAGATAGTTTCTATGAACATTGAACTAATAATTAGAGTTGGAAATTTGTGACTCTGCGAACGCTTTTATGTAACTGCGCATACCTCTGACGGTTGCTGACGGTTTCAAACCGTTCTATGAACAAACCTACAAACGAATTGTAATTTTGCGTGCGTTAAACGAAGACAACCACCACCCTATTCCCTTACACACGGTCAATCACGAATGCATAAGTTCAAGAAATTATAAAAATAAATAGTAATGATGCATTAAGGCTGTAAGTGATGTAGACAAATAGTTTCTGCTGAATTAATAGTGTAAAGGACGAGGTAGATAAATATTCCCCTTTTACGTCTCTTCATGCTATTTTCCATTGGCGTCGTGTTACGTTTTGCTTTGGGGTAATATGAGTTATATGAAATGAAAAGCCTCACCATATTATGAAATCATTAAATTAAAATTAGAAAACAACTGAATTTTTATTTTTATTTATAAATAAATAAATATATAACATTAAATATGCCTATGTAAACAAATTTGGGTGGCAAATAGGCTTGTGTTAATAACAATAACTCTTTTTTTAATTTATCACATATTCAGTTTATTTTAAAACTTCCTTAGTATACTAGATTACAAATCTATGTAAGGTAGACTAAGTAAGATTACAACACAATATATTGTTAAAGTTGTATGTATAACATTAGAGTAAAAAGTTTTTATATGACAATAATCCAATTAAATTATGTTAAAACATTGAGAAATTATGATATTTACATCACATAGATAAAAACGTTGAACATAAGACTCTTTAAAAATCATACAAATGTGTCAGTGTAAAAAATATTTTACTTGAATTTTAACTGAACACAACTATTAAATTGGAGTAAACTTGAAGTTAAAACGTAAACATAATTTTTATTTGTGAAAGCAGTTTTATGTGTAAAATTAGATTTTAATGTTTCTTTTTCTGTTCTGTTGTGCCTTTTTTATTTAAGTTGGGTCCCCTTATAGGCATATTTCTTTAAACCTGGGATCCACAATTTCAGGTAGTAGACAGTGCTCATAAAATAGATTTAATTTTACTAACCACAAGTTAGCAACAGTTGCGTTTGGTAATATGTAGCTGACCCTGAATTTGATAGTACCACTGATGTTTTTTATTTACAACAAATTTTTCTTTTTCTTTTACCCAATTTTTTTTAATGTTCGTCCGGAATATGGATATTTAATTTCTAAAACCTCAACCGAATCAATGATTCCATCAGCTGAGGCTTCAAGATATGATATTTGTGAATCTACTACTGATCCACAATAATTTGTTTTGTATCCATATTTTTCTTTTAATTCTGTTTTAACATATGACTCCTTTACCTGTCCCCAAAATATTGCCTTGCTTCGAACAGTATTATATAAAATTACTTTTCCAAGGTTTTGTCAACTGGTAAGAGGAAGACGTCAACAAACCAAGCCAAAGCTTGATGATGTTAATAATTTTCTTCTTTTATCAAGCTAGTCTGAACTATTTCTCTGCAAACGAGTTTTAAACTCAATAACGTCTCTGTTCTTTTGTAATTGCTAGACTTCCTAAAAAGTCTTTTTTAGTTGCTTCATATTTTTATTCGTTTAAATCTTCTTTTTGGCAACACATTCCGTAATGTTCATCTTGTTTCGTCTTTACAAATAATTTCCTTTTTTGTTTGTTAGAACTTTTATTTTGTTCATTTCTTTTTGCATATTTTCCAGAACTCCTACCAGATAAATGTTTATATACTTCATAAAATGGTTTCCGGGTGTTTTGGGAAACAGCAGCAGCAAAACAATTCGCTTGGTACGATTGTCGCATAGTATAATTTATTCGTTTGCCGCCTATAAATTTACAAATAATACTATTAAATTGTTCTACGTAATTTTAAACTTTTGCTATGTTGAGCCAAATATTGAAATTCTAATAATAGAATCAAACATACTATATATTTGTAATTCCTAAACAATATTCACCGAAAACATGACTTACTACATTAAATACATGTTTTTTTTTTAATTCAATTATTTTAATATTTTCAGAAACATCCACAGTTTTCCAGTGCTATATTGCTTTTGTTACAGCTGATCAACATTTTAGTATATTACCTGCCAAAATGTTTCTTAAAAAACAGTAAAATCTTAAAAAACTAATGAGAAATAACTTAAGAAAATGTAAAACCGCGTAACTTTCAAAAGGAACACTTAGAAGAATTTCTATGTTCTAAGAAGGACTACAAAAATCAAATTGTAACCGAAAAAAAGAAATTATAAACAGGAAATATTTACATAACAAGCTAGAGAATGTAAAGAATCAAGTTGAATACTGGAATATAATGAAATCACTTTCTCCAAGGAAAATCCAAACAAATCAAATAGCTTCGGAAGATTGGCTTACCTACTTTAAACAATGGTACGGCGAAAATATATATTGTGATCTCACATTTATAGATGTAATACACCCGTATTTAGATAGCGAAATTACTATGTATGACAATTCTGCGCTATTAAAACTAAAACTAAACAAATCTACAGGTTTCGATGGCATCATTAATAAACAACTCTAGTACTTACCACCAAATGGAAAACTACATTTCAAAAACATTCTCAATAATTATTTCGAAAATGAAACACTTAAAATTATGTATGTTACATAAAAAGGAGATCTACAGTGCCCTACCAATTACAGGTGATTAGCTCTTTTGAATACAATTACAAATCTACTAACATTCATATTAAATACCCGCTTACAATTATGCTCAGAGAGTAACAAAATTCTTCCTGAATCCCAATCCGAATTCCGCAAAAATAGATCTTGTTTGTTTTTACAACAATTGTGCAGTCTAGAATATTAACACACTTCTGGTATATATGCAATATTCTTTGATTGATGAAGGCGTTTGACTCAATACCTCATGAAAAACTGTGGCAAAAAATATTTCATCTTGGAGTGAGTGGAAAAGTTACTAGGTTCCTAAAAAATATCTATAAACAAGCTACTATGCAAGTAGCTGTTAACATTGTTTTAACTGAAAACATAGATGTTCTGCATGGAGAATGTACTAGTCTGTATACTGCGGAACTTTCAGGGATCAAAACTTGGAGGGAATATTTGTAACCCATAGTAACGATCTTTACATAATACGGATGATTTAGTCACTTTTGCATTTAGATATCCAATGTAAACTTACAGCTATAGAAAAATACTGCAATTCTTTAGATCTTGAAATAAATCCCACACTTACTTAGGCGTTACTTTTAGTCCATCGCGTTTATTTAATAACAACGTGGATTTGCAATTACAAAAAGTAAACCGAGCTACAGGCGGAATCAAGAATGTGCTACTGAAAACTATATCATTCAACTGGGAGACGTTACTCTTTGAAACCACAATACTTTCCAGTGCTTTATACGCAAGTGAAATATGGGCTGTGTACCAATTCGAAGCATTAGCAATAGTGCAATCAAAATATTTTACAACAATCTTGGGCTAGCAAAAAGCTACTCCCAACTAAATCATCAGGAAAGAAACTGGTCAAAATAAACGAACTAAAAATCGTCAAAAAGATATTAATCTGGTGGTATAAAATTTTGTTAATGCGGGACTATAGATTTGTAAAAATATGCTACAATGCTAAACTTGGAGAAAAGACGAATATCGCTGTAGAAAGGCAGAAAAGATTTAATTGGACTAAAAATATCGAAACTATCTTAAATAAAACAAACTTTTACAAACCTTGGAGTCAACAAAATTTCATCTGCTCAAACAACAAATTCCTAACATCCTATTGTATTATAATTATCTCCACAGACACCCATAGAATAGCTAATTTCTCCTATAATTCCTACTTCAAACAGTATTAATAATCAAACTCTTATTTCCTTGAACATCCCATATAAAATTTCCCGCTTATTATTATTGTTAAAACATTATTTAATCCTGATGACTGCAGGTTGAAGGAACCAGGGACTTTCCTGCATTCTTAATTAAAATGTATTATTTTTAAATACAACAAAGTGATGCTTTAAGTGTAATTAGAAAGTAAAAAAAGAAATTCAAAAAAAGATTTTTGATTATAATAATTAAAATTAATTACAATGGGACACGAGCAGATTTTGTTGACCTTGAGAAGCAGATATGGGAGCCCGTGTTGTAAGTTTGTACATAACTTATAATATCAATTTTTCATTCAAAATTCCGTGTGGTTTGTTTTCTTCGGTAACTAAATTCTACACTTATGGTGACAAATAAACAATATGAAATCAGAAAATTATGAAATTATGAATGAAAAATTTTGACGTTTTGACTGCTCTTGTCCTAACGAAAGTATTAACCACACAAAAAAATCAATTATATTTGATTTTTATTACATAAATACATATAGGTTTTTACTCGAATTTAGGCGTATGTATATTATGTGTGTGTGTCAAGGCTGCAAGTAATTGATTATATCCATCACGTATTTTTAAATATTTTTCATTACAAGAAATACTCTAAATAAAACTAGCAAATTTGGGATTTGTACAAGACAGCCATTGACAAAATCATGCATGTGATGTTAAAATATCTGATGTGGACACCACACGACTTCCTTGTACGATTATTGAACTGTACATATTTTTTTAATAATTAAATTACAAAATATTGACAGGCTTAAGCCAAGCCCGAGAAATATTTTGATATAGAAAAAATAATTCATTTACTACTATCATTCTTAAATTAACATTAATCTAACCCAGTTCTTCTTAAAGAGAGTTTTGATTACAACAAAGTAATATTTGATTACAACAATTAATATGACTAATTTCACAATAAAAATATAATATTTGTTATTGTACGAATCATAAAATTGTACGTATTTAACGTAATTTGACATGAACATTTATTTTATTTTTTTTGTCCTAATCCATAGCAAGCTTTATTACAAAAACAAAAAGTATATAATTTTTAAATTTACATATCTCGCTTATAAAAAGGGTTAATTTAATAATACTTGTGCTAAACGCAGAAATTAATTCTCTAAAACTCTTATTTGAAGCATTTATTTCTAAAATCAAAATAAAATCATTCAACTTCAAGTAATGTACCACTTCCGGTTAGCCTATTTTAACCAAAATCTATTATGTTATTTCGATTGACATAAAAGTCTTGTATACCAAATTTGAAAAGTTTTGGATTATAGTTTAAAACAGTTTTTCATTAAAATCTATTATAGGCTTCATGTAAAATGCCACTTCTGGAAATTGTGTAATAACCAGAAAGGGAGGTGCACAACTAGATATTATAGGAGTCCTAAATACAAAATTTCAACTTTCTACGGCTTACCGTTTTTGAGTTATGCGTTATGCGAGATACGTACGTACGTACGTACGTACAGACGTCACGACAAAATTAGTCAAAATGGATTCAGGGATGATCAAAATGGATATTTCCGCTGAAATCTGAAAACCGAAATTTTTCGCGATTACAATACTTCCTTTACTTACGTACAAGGAAGTAAAAAGGCAAATAATAGTACCTACTTAGCAAGCATGTCTTTCTGGAATCAGATTTCTCAATAACGTTATATTTCATTTTTCATTCCTAACATAACCTTAAATTAACTAAAAATTTAAACTACTTACATTTTTCGCCAAATTTGAGGATTTTGACATTTTTTTCACCTAACATATAATCGCAGACGTCTATTGTCCCCTCACCGATAATGGTTTTCTTCGCCTTTATCACTTTGTATGGATGCACAAATAAAGAAAGTAAAAAGAAAAATATAAAAAACTGATTATATAGCAAAAATATTTTTAAAAAGCACAGCAAAGTGCAAACGAAATAATAAATAAATAGAAAATACAATAATGAAAACTGTAAAAAACAATCAACGTAGTTTATAACAGACAGCAACAACAAGTGGCTAAATGATACTCTTGATTATAGCCAAAATAGCAAAATACACACAACATACGCCTGTAGAACGAACTTATTCAAATACACACAATTTATGTGGCAGCGCTTCTGTACAGCGTATAAATTTAATGAAAACACAAAAATTAGCATTATGTAGAAAACGTCTACAGGCTGTATTTTTATTAATTTTTG
Organism: Harpalus rufipes; assembly: GCA_951394225.1. Classification (NCBI taxonomy): domain Eukaryota; kingdom Metazoa; phylum Arthropoda; class Insecta; order Coleoptera; family Carabidae; genus Harpalus; species Harpalus rufipes. The sequence goes on from OX596277.1 coordinate 16,807,063, forward strand.
TACAAAGTTTTATGAAAGTTGTAACTAAGTTTTCTAATGTTTATTTTTAAAAAATTAGATATAATACACTGAAAAATTGAGTATGAAAAACACATGTATTTAAAGTCATATTATTAATTTTAGGACACTTTTTTTTAAATTTCTTCGTAAAAACAAATTTATTTGTTCTTAAATACGATAAAAGAAAAATGATTTAAGTAAAATGTAAGATAAGTATACATAGCGTTTTTACCTCTCGCTAAGAGAGGTATTGGATTCATGCTAAAAATCGCATATCCAGATTTTATTGAATAAGCACGTTTTAAGGTCCCTACAATCCGATTTTAACATTTTTACGATGATGTCTGTGTGTGTGTGTGTGTGTGTGTGTGTGTGTGTGGATGTGTGTGTGTGGGATGTTGGAAGGACGGTTACTCAAAAACTATAAGACTTAAAATTTGTTTAACAACGTATTTCCCAATCGGACATTCATGGGAAGATCTGAAAAGGTTTTGGTAACAATTGGACAACCGGAAGTAGAAGATTCTTGAAAAAAAATCTTCTAAATATTATTTTTTGAAATTTTTTCTTGATAATATTAAAGAAAAATAAATTCTCTTTCTGATACATTTAAATATTTTACAATATATTCTATAGATTTAGAGATAGAAGAAATATAGTATGTAAAATAATCTGTTATAATAAATTTTACAGCCGAAAGAATGGCCATGGAAAATAGTTGAAAATTTAATTTGTTTGTAACTGACAGATAATGTCAGTGTCAGAAATCCGAAGACATTACTGAAGACTTTTTCTGGGAAGTACATACATTATATTATTTCTTAATGTATTAATAGAATTGGAAACATTTCGAAAAATTAGAAGAGGACAAAATTTCTTCATCAAAAATGAATTTAAAATTAAACAATCTAAATATATATGGAATAGATATATGCGTAAGTAGAATTTTTGGTGTAGAGTGTAGGTATACAAGAAATGTTAAATACAATAGGGAGCGAGCAGTCATATGATTTTGTTGGCCTTGACAAGCAGATATGGGGGCCCATGTCAGAATGATAGCTAGTAATTATGTATATAGATGTCAAATATCATAATTTCTCATTCTAAATTTAGTGATTTTCCAATTCCATGTGGAGCAGAATTAAATGTTAAATATCTAAGGCATACAAGTAAACTTTAAACTCCTGGTGATAAATTAACTACGTAAATTTAGAAAATCTTGAAATTTTTAATGAAAAATTCTAACATTTGACATCTATGTACATAATTACTAATTATCATTCTGAAACGGGCCCACACATTTGCTTGTCAAGCCCAAAAATGTAACATTACCGTTCGCGCCCTATACTTATGTAACCAAAAAAAGGAAGTGGCGAGAGGTATTGTGCTGGCCACAACAGATTTTTTCCTTAGACCTGTTTTCATGTATTTCACAACGTGGGTACCCTGCGCTCTTAAATTATAAAATTAATGAAATTTATCTAATCATGAAATTAGTTTGTCTGTGTCGTTGTTTCTCCACACTTGAGAGAGTAAAAACATTTACGAAATACAAAGAGGCACGAAAGACTACCCGCGTTGACTATGCTAAGCACGGAAAAGACATTTATTAAAAAAAATTAATGATCTGGTGTCACATAATTTTGCAGAGTCTAAGGAAATAAGGATAAAACTATTTAAATAAATTTTTCATATTAATAAATACATATTACTTATTACATTGTCTTAAATAAAGAACAATTATTATACAAGTAAATATATTGGTAAGCATGTGCATACTATAAATATTTACCAAATTTGACCCATCAAATCTTCAACCCACGAGCCGATATTGGTAATACGAGTGTGTACTACGTACTACGAATATAAATTGATATAAAAAAAAATTATTCTTGCTAGAGTCTGTGACCATGCATTACCTCTCGCTAAGAGAGGTATTGGATTCATCCTAAAAATCGCATAACCAGAATTTATTGAATAAGCAAGATTTAAGGTCCATAGAATTCGATTTTAACATTTTTACAATAATGTCTGTATGTGTGTGGATGTGTGTGGTGTATGTGAGTGAGGTTGTTGGTGGCAGGATTTCTTATATTCTATAAGACTAAAGATCTATTTGACTACGGATTCCTTAATCTAACATTAATGGGGTGAGTTGAATAGGTTTTGGTACTAATTGGAAAACCGAAAGAAGTAGTATCTTAAAAAAAATCTAAATATTATTTTTTTGAAATGAAAATAATGTCACATAACTGCTCGCGCCCTATACTTATGTAACCAAAAACGGAAGTGGCGAGAGGTATTGTGCTGGCCACAACAGATTTTTTATCTCAATATGCAGAAGATATAATAAAATTTTAAAATGTATCGAATAGATAATTTTACGTTCTTTAATACTAATAATAAAATAAATTAAAAAAATAATATTTAGATTTTTTTTTAAGATACTACTACTTCCGGTTTTCCGATTGGTACCAAAACCTATTCAATTCTTCCCATTAATGTTAGATTGAGGAATCCGTAGTCAAAAAGATCTTTAGTAGTATAGAATTTGAGAAATCATGTCTCCAACAACCTCACACACACACACACACACACACACACACATCCACACACTTTAAATTGTGCTTATTCAATAAAATCTGGATATGCGATTTACAGCAAGAATCCAATACCTCTCTTACCGAGAGGTAAAAAGTAATATAAAAAATCTGATGTGGCCAGCACATAACCTCTCGCCGTATATTTTACCTGGCTGTATGCATAAAGCAAAGAATATTTTTATAAATACAAATAATATATTCATATAAATCTATGACGTATAAACTTCTTTATTATTCAATAATAGCATGTCTCAACATGAAGATATTTTACCATAAATTATGTTACAATAAATTACAAAGTAGAGTTTACCATATATAAATATTAGGCTGGTAACTGCAATTTTCAATTCGAACAACGTTGTTTACTTTCTCTTCATATTCTTCTAGTAAAAAAAATAATTTTGGGCGGTCTAAAATGTATATATGGATTGTGCATCTATTCTTACATATCTTCTTTTACATTTTATTTTTTCATACATGTTATATCTAAATAACACTAATTCCCTTTAATAAAGTGACGGATAGATTGCACTCCGATTATTCTTATATCGATGTGTAATTTTGTCAATATTTACAACTTACTTGAGAAGAATTTGATAGCTTTTTCGCAATTCAAAGTATAGTACTGGTGTACATTGTCCCATAATGTTTGAAACAAATTTAAGTCCTTCAACCTAGACTTGTCATCTCCATAATAGTCACAGATCAAGAACTAAGGGATTCTCCAAGTACATTTTTCCTTCATTACTCATTATTTCTGACACTGACATTTATCTGTCAGTTACAAATAATTTAAATTATCAACTATTTTTCATGGCATTCTTTCGGCTGTCAAATTTATTACAACAGATTATTTTATATATTATACTTCTTTTATCTCTAAATCTATGGAATATATAATAAAATATTTAAATGTATCAGATAGAGAATTTAATTTTCTTTAATATTACCACGAAAAATTTTCAAAAAATAATATTTAGAAGATTTTTTTTCAAGAATCTTCTACTTCCGGTTGTCCAATTGTTACCAAAACCTTTTCAGATCTTCCCATGAATGTCCGATTGGGAAATACGTTGTTAAACAAATTTTAAGTCTTATAGTTTTTGAGTAACCGTCCTTCCAACATCCCACACACACACACACACATCCACACACACACACACACACACACACACACACACACACACAGACATCATCGTAAAAATGTTAAAATCGGATTGTAGGGACCTTAAAACGTGCTTATTCAATAAAATCTGGATATGCGATTTTTAGCATGAATCCAATACCTCTCTTAGCGAGAGGTAAAAAGGAATTTAAAATTATAAAAATTATCTAAACATAAAGAAGAGGCATGAGAAATTTATAGGGCGCGAGCAGTCATGTGACTTTGTTGGCTTGACAAGCAAATATGGGGGCCCGAGTTAGAATGACTAGTAGTTTTGTATATGGATGTCAAATATTCCAATTCCATGTGGTTTATTTTCCTTCACAAGTAAATTCCACATTCCTGGTGACAAATTAACCACGTGAAAAATGATGACATTTGACATTTATGTAAATAATTATTAACTGTCATTTTAACAAGGGCCTCCATATTTGCTTGTCTAGGCCAAGTGTGACAAACTATGTGAATTTAGAAAGTCTTGAAATTTGTAATGAAAAATTCTGACATTTGACATCTATGTACGTAATTACTAATTGCATTATGACACGACCCCCATATCTGCTTGTCAAGGCCAACAATGTCGCATGACTGCTTGCGCCCTATACTTATGTAACCAAACCGGAAGTGGCGAGAGGTATTGTGCTGGCCACAACAATAATAAATAAAAATAAAAGATGCGTACAAGTAATTTTTCTATAACTGTTATTTGAAATATTTTTATCTAAAATAAACTATAAGCAGTTGACAGAGTCAAAACACTGCTAGTCACCTCCTAATCGCCATATTCGCCATTCATGCAACCAACCATTTATTTTTTACTTTCTTACAAACTTTTGAATTATGACATAATTGATCAGTGCTAAGGGCTCCAGTTCTTATGGAAAGCATGTAAAACAAAAATTGCAAGATTTACTATCTATGGAGTTATTTCTATTATCCGTTAAGCGTTGTACGTTGTACGCTTACTTAAATAACACTTTGTATACTTGCACTTACATCTGACACTGCAAGTACAAGTAAGTATGGATGTATTGTACTTCTATTTAAATACTTTTTCTTGTACTTGTGTACAGCTCTGCTTCAGATAAGCAATATATTATATAATCATAAATTAATGTACGCTCAAATATAATAGTTTTCAATTTAAGAAACTTCGTACAAAAATTCGCAAAAACCTGCATATCTGTTTTCTGTGAAAATCGACAATAGAATCATTAATTCATTTCCATTAGATTCAGTCTTACTTCCGTGTTAACTGATGTATAGTCTGTAAACAACCGCTTCCAACTTGAAAAGCGTGTATAGCAATGTACTTCAGTGTAAGCCAGTCAAATAATAAAGTTCCCATGCATCACAGGAGTAATTGAAATTTCTGGTGGGTGTGAAGCCCACACAATCTTAACAATGTCAGGAATGAAATGTGCAGGCAGTGGGGTAATCCAGGAACTATGTAGCCTGCTGAAGCTGGAGGTGCTATATTAATTACACTTTAATTAAGTTGCCAACAATAAGCCAGCGAAAGCAGCCAAGGTGGTCATGCAACGATGAGATTGTCTCAAGAGGGCACAATGCATCGCAAATTGTAATCAAAATCAAAGATATCGAGTCGTATTTCGATTTCATACCTCATTACATCATTTCCTGAATATAAACACTATTGTGCTGTAATACCTACTCTACTGTATAAGTACTCGCTCAGTTTACTGAGAAAATTTACATTATCTGTAATGTTTCAATAATTCTGTCGTACCGAACAGAAAATACTATTTCGTAATAGTTATTTTTGTAACAAGTGCAGAGAATTAGTGAGTCTAAAATAAATACAAGTTCTCGTTTTGGAATTGCAGAATTACATTTCTCGCATGTGTAACAAGCAATTTTTTTCTGCAATCGTTAAAACATGACAAAAATTAGAAATGTATTCAAAATGTTGATATATCACCTACTTACGCAGCTATGCATGATGCGAGTGCCGGAATTATTCATTTACCGCACTTTTTACCTTCCGTCACCTTTAGGTAAGGAATGTATTGTCTTTGGTCAAAAAATTCAATGATGATTTTTTACTGAATAAGCACGTTTTAGGGTCCATATAATACGATTTTACCATTTTTACGATGATGTCTGTATGTATGTGTGTCTGTGTGTCTGTGTGTGTATGTGTGACAAAAGTTCCTGATTCCATAACTTCAATACCACGATTCCAAAAATTATAATTTTTTCGTATTCCTCAAGTTTACATCCAGAAGAACAACTGATTAGATTTTGGTTATAATTGGTCAACCGGAAGTAGTCTCATTTGAAGATTTAACAGTTAAATTTAATTTATTGACATTTAACGTTATTATACCTTAAAGAATATATTATTCTCTATACGATTTGATTACAATTTATACTTCATATTCAATAGATACAGAGTTAAAGAATTTTAAAGAAATTAAATTTTATAATTCAGCCAGCTATGCCAAACTTGGGAACTAGTAATATATTCATATAATTCAAATTGACAGATGTCAGTATCAATAAAAAGTAAATTAATGTGGCAGAAATGAGGATGTTGAAGTAGATATTGGGGAATACACGGAAAGATACGGTAAGAACTACTAGTGTTACAAGTTTTTAGAAAGATACAAGAAAGACGATTACATTGGTTTGAACATGTCATGGGGAGAAATGAAGAATTATATTGGAACAAAAATGAATAGTTTAGTAATAGGACGTTAAAGAAACAGAGGAAGACCAAAGATAAGATGGAAGGACTGTATTGCGGAAGATTTGAGAGACAAGGAACTGAATGAGAACGACATGCAAAAATAGCGATCCCTAACGAATGGGAAAAGCTAAAGAAGAAGAAGATGCCAGTGTCAAGTGCAATTTGAATAGTTTGTTTATGAAATAATTTTACTGGAAATTTTGAATCTTTTATAAGAAAAATTATGGAATTTATATATATTATATACACGAGAATGACGGAAGGTATTGTGCTGGCCACAACAGATTTTTTGAGTTTGAATACACTTATTTCTTACATGATTTTTAAAAAAAGTAATATTTTTATATTTTGTATTCATAATGAAGTCAATACCGAAGTTAATTACGTACTGAAAAAGCCTTCACATCTATACGCAATTTTTTTCTGTTAGATGGTTGGTACTAGATGACTTTTACTTAGCTCTTTTAAATTTTCAAGGTTCTTCCAATTGGCGATATTTCTGAAGAATATACATATGTAATATACCTATAATTTTAAATATTTCATTTATAATACATTAAGAAATATTAAATGTCGTTCTCAGAAAATTCATTCAGGACTATCTCTGAATTTTTGACACTGATATTAGTAACATATCTCTGTCAATTATAAACATTTTAGTTACTCAACTGATTATCATGGAGTTGTTTAAGCTGTGAGATTTACTACAACAGATTATTTTATAGATTATATCTTTATATCTCTAAATCTATAGAAGATATAATATTTTTACCTCTCGCTAAGAGAGGTATTGGATTCATGCTAAAAATCGCATATCCAGATTTTATTGAATAAGCACGTTTTAAGGTCCCTACAATCCGATTTTAACATTTTTACGATGATGTCTGTGTGTGTGTGTGTGTGTGTGTGTGTGTGTGTGTGTGTGTGGATGTGTGTGTGTGTGTGGGATGTTGGAAGGACGGTTACTCAAAAACTATAAGACTTAAAATTTGTTTAACAACGTATTTCCCAATCGGACATTCATGGGAAGATCTGAAAAGGTTTTGGTAATAATTGGACAACCGGAAGTAGAAGATTCTTGAAAAAAAATCTTCTAAATATTATTTTTTGAAAATTTTTCGTGGTAATATTAAAGAAAATTAAATTCTCTATCTGATACATTTAAATATTTTATTATATATTCCATAGATTTAGAGATAAAAGAAGTATAATATATAAAATAATCTGTTGTAATAAATTTGACAGCCGAAAGAATGCCATGAAAAATAGTTGATAATTTAAATTATTTGTAACTGACAGATAAATGTCAGTGTCAGAAATAATGAGTAATGAATTAAAAATGTACTTGGAGAATCCCTTAGTTCTTGATCTGTGACTATTATGGAGATGACAAGTCTAGGTTGAAGGACTTAAATTTGTTTCAAACATTATGGGACAATGTACACCAGTACTGTAGACTAGAGTAACTTTGAATTGCGAAAAAGCTAACAAATTCTTCTCAAGTAAGTTGTAAATATTGACAAAATCGGAGTGCAATCTATCCGTCACTATATTAAAGGGAATTAAGGTTATTTAGATATAACAAGTATGAAAAAATAAAATGTAAAAGAAGATATATAAGAATAGATGCACAATCCAGATATATACATTTTAGACCGCCCAAAATTAATGTTTTTACTAGAAGAATATGAAGAGAAAGTAAACAAAGTTGTTCGAATTGAAAATTGCTGTTACCAGCCTAATATTTATATATGGTAAACTCTACTTTGTAATTTATTGTAACATAATTTATGGTAAAATATCTTCATGTTGAGACATGCTATTATTGAATAATAAAGAAGTTTATACGTCATAGATTTATATGAATATATTATTTGTATTTATAAAAATAATCTTTGCTTTATGCATACAGCCAGGTAAAATATACGGCGAGAGGTTATGTGCTGGCCACATCAGATTTTTTTAAAATGTATCGGATAGAGAATTTTATTTTAATTATTATTTGGAATAAGATGAATTTTCAAAAAATAATATTTAGAAGATTTTTGTTAAAATACTACTACTTCCGGTAGTCCAATTGTCACCAGAACCTATTAAACTATTCTCATTACTATTAGACTGAGGAAGCCGTAGTTACACAGGTCTAAAAACCTGCATTTGAGAAAACGTACTTCCAAAATTCACTCGCACATACACACATACATCCACACACACACGTACACACGCATACACACAGATATCATCGTAAAAATGTTATAATCGGATTCTAGGGATCTTAAAACGTACTTATTCACTAAAAACTGGATATGCGATTTTTAACATGAATCTAATACCTCTCTTAGCGGGAGATAAAAATAGTGTTTGTAAATAAAACATTGTATGAGGTGTGAAAAATGTGCACTTTTTTAACGCAAACGGATGAAAAATGGCACTTTTTTACACTTTTATTGTAGACGAAAAAAATGTTTATGCAACTAGAATAAAAAGTGTCTTATTTCACTTATGGGATTTGATGAACTCGCCTACGGCTCGATCGGTCATACTTTCCTATTCCTGAATTAAGTCTATATTTTTACTCATGTTGCATAAATAACTATTTTACAATTTGTGTTGATTATGAATTGTGAGTGTGCCCTTCTAGATAAAATTTTTAACGGATATACCACTTTTCCAACAAACCGACATTAGCTTTGTCAGAAATCTGAAAAATGAGATTCCTGGGAGGAACATACTTTCCATACTTTTTTTAACATTGTGTCCCCTATCAAATCTCGTGAATTTAATCAGCACTGCCTTTAATCCCGGATAGTTTATGCGGGTGCAACGAAATTGGTTGGTTGGCATTGTTAAGTGCGGAATAATTGTTAATTAATTCTTGTAGTGGGAGGAGAGCGAGCTAATATTCTGATGATTACCGCGGTCTGCGGTTAGATTACCCAGGACAACCCCTTACACCGGACCTGGTTAATACTTTAGTGTGCATTAGCGTTGTCTCACGCGAATAGTTTCTACAATTTAGATGAAGGTTGCATGATTTCATTATTATACCACTATCAGCTGATAAATCAATGAAGGAGTCAAATATCTAAATGTATTAATAAATGATATATATTTCCGCGTTTCATGAAAGTATATAACTTTTTACCTCCCGCTACCCTTGGTAAGGGAGGTATAGGGATCGTGCTAAAAATCACATATCGAGATTTTGGTAAATGACCACGTTATAAAGTCCCTGGAATCCAATTTTAACATTTTCACGATGTGTATGAGTGTGTGTGCGTGTGTGTGTGTGTGTATGTGTGTGTGTATGTGTGTGTGTGGATCCTCTTTACGCTCTAACTCATATACTATCGTTCAGAAAATTTTGAAACCTTGTATTTCTACCTTACTCTTATATGGAAAGATGCCATTAGATTTTGGAGTAAATCAGATAAGCGGAAATGGTACTTTACTGGAAGTTCAAAATAGTTTTTCTTCAAAAAATACCGTTAAATGCTATTTTTTCGAGATTTGTTACTATAAAAATTAAAGTTTTTTAAATTTTCTACAGGTTTGTGTTAATACTTTTTGTATATATTTTATGGATAAATTTTTAAAATTATCTATAATTTTAATCTCGAAGCCTACATTTTAAGCACAACTTACACAGTTCAGATCTCAAATGTATGTAACTGTCAGATATGTCACTGTCAACAAAGTAATCATTTCAAATAATAATAGTAACGTTTTAAAAAGAAAATAGTAAATGGAACAAAAATTATATGGAAAGGAACTTAATACATTTTCCAGTATAATTAAATATGTAGGTAGATAATAAAAATATATAATATATCATCACGGCATATTACTCATTGCTGGGTGAGCCAATCTGCTTTGTACACAGATGTCGGTAATAATGATGACATATTTATATCGTGCGGACGTTTATCAGGTGTCACCTCATGAGCACTTATTGCTGGCGTGAAGAGTGCACCACAGGGCTAATTTAAAAATTCGAAATATTTGGCGTTGGAACCCGGTATATTAATTTAATTTTATGTATTTATATGAATAAAAATTAAATTAAACGGGAGGTATTGAGTTGGCCACATCAGATTTTTACCTTCCGTCACCTTTAGGTAAGGAAGGTATTGTCTTTGGTCAAAAAATTCAATGATGAGTTTTTAGTGAATAAGCATGTTTTAGGATCCCTATAATACGATTTTACCATTTTTACGATGATGTCTGTATGTATGTGTGTCTGTGTGTGTGTCTGTGTGTGTGTGACAAAAGGTTCGGATCCCATAATTTCAATACCACGATTCCAAAAATTATAATTTTTTCGTATCCCTCAAGTTTACATCCAGAAGAACAAGTGATTAGATTTTGGTTATAATTCGTGAACCGGAAGTAGCCTCATTTGAAGATTTAACAGTTAAATTTGATTTATTGACATTTAATGTTATTATAACTTAAAGAATATATTATTCTCCATACGATTTGATTACATTTTATACTTCATATTCAATAGATACAGAGTTAAAGAATTTTAAAGAAATTAAATTTTATAATTCAGCCAGCTATGCTAAACATGGCAACTACTAATATATTCATATAATTCAAATTGACAGATGTCAGAATCAATTAAAAGTAAATTAATGTGGCAGAGATGAGAAGGTTGAAGTAGATGTTGGGGAAACACGGAAAGATACGGTAAGAAAATAACTCTAGTGTTACAAGTTTCTAGAAAGATACAAGAAAGACGATTACATTAGTTTGAACATGTCATGAGGAGAAATGAAGAATTATATTTGAACAAGAATGAGTAGTTTATTAATAGGAGGTTGAAGAAACAGAGGAAGACCAAAGATAAGATGGAAGGACTGTATTGCGGAAGACTTGAGAGAAAATTAACTGAATGAGAACGACACGCAAAAATAGGGACCCCTAACGAATGGGAAAAGCTAAAGAGGAAGAAGATGTCAGTGTCAAGTGCAATTTAAGTAGTTTGTTTATGAAATAATTTTACTGGAAATTTAGAATGTTTTGCAAGAAAAAATATGTATGTATTATACACAGGATTGACGGAAGGTATTGTGCTGGCCACAACAGATTTTTTTAAAATAAAATAATAAAAGAAAAATTTCATCACGGCATATTTCCCATTGCTGGGTGTGCCAATTTGCTTCATACACAGATATCGGTAATGATGGAATATTGTATTTGTACCGTGTGGGCGCTTACTAGGCGTCACCTCACGGGCACTCATTGCTGGCGTGGAGATTGCGCCACAGGGGTCAATTTTTTGCCATTAAAATGCTATGTAATTTTTGGCGTCGGTCGGGATTGAACCCGGGTCCCGTAGATTCGCGACCAGACACTCAGGCACACGGCTACGAGACCCCATTTTTTTATTCTTGTTTTATTCAGCTGAAAACTAAAGAACAGGATAAGGTACATATTTTCTAGCATTGCAAGCCAAAAAATGCTTTGTACACAGATTTCGGTAATGACGATGACATAGCGTTTACCACGAGTCACCTTACGGGCACTCATTTCTGGCATGGAGAGTGTACCACAGGGGTCAATTTTGTGCCATTGGAAATATTTGGCCTTGATCGGGATCGAATTCGGTTTCCCAGATTCGCGACCAGACACTCATGCTCGCGGCCACGAGTGGGAGAATTAAAACACGTAGATAGTAGCACCACACCCACATCGCTGTTTTGCCGGCTCCCGAGCCAACCATAATCATTCATTTCAAAACTGAATATACACAACTTTAGATCCCTGGGTGAAAGAATAAATAGATTACTTGGCCGGGAGAGAACTGGTTTCATCTTCATTTCGTTAAACTTCCATTCCGCAATAGACGTACATATACAAAGTTTACATTGTTTACATTCTCTATACATTGTTTGAAAATAATACTTTTTTTTTTAATTTGGTACTATTGTTAACGGATTATTTTGATAAATCAAAAATTTTCTTTGCTATAATCAATGCTTTTTGTTGTACATTTATTTTTAATTTTTTTAAGTCAGGAATATAAAGTATACAAAATTTGACTTTTCAAGCTGCCCCCCAAATATTTTCTGGGTGCACCACTGCAATATCCACATTTGACACTATTATTTACATTGCTTACGTATGTATGTAAACTATTATAGTTTACGTGTAGACGCACATCCCTGACGAGTAGTCCCTTCAGCCTCAAAGCTAGTAAATATTTATTTTTAAACTTTGAAGAATGCAACAATGCTGCCGAAACGTTGGTTCATATAAATATACACAGAACTTCAAATAACAGGTTGTTTCATTGTAACATATTTTTATTTTATTTTTCATACAAAAATTACTACTTATTTATTTTTATATATAATTTTTTTATCACTGTCTGGTATCTGGCTAAATAATTATAAATTGACCGGATAAATCTGATAAATCAGACAGTAATCGGGTATCCGTTGCAATAATTATACAATTGTATGAATTGAAAAAATATATAATTTACTATGCTCTCATGCTTTTATTTTAAAATATTGAACAAAAGTAGCATAAAGAAATAATAAATAATTTAAAATGTAATTTATAGGCATATATATTATGAAAAAGTAATAAATGGCAGTAGTAATTTCATTTTGAACAACTGAAAAGTATAAAATAGAACATACTCGCACGTAGTTTCTTAAATTTATTGTATTCACCTTCTTACCACTAACACCGTCTTTGCTAAATGAAATATCTTAACTCCTCTTCGTCGACACCTATAAAAGTTAGTAGAGAATTATGATAATTGTGTTGGTTGGAAATTGGCAATGTCTCCAAGTGGTGAGTTCTCCGAATTAGAATATTCCGGATGATTGTTGGCACTCAGATGGGATATAAAGTAAATAAATTACAAATTGTGTTCCACAAGATTAAAGTCTTAGTTCTTTTTAGTGGCGGCAATAAACATAATTCTCTAGCGCTGCCCGGAGCTCTGGTTTCCGGGTAATCCGCTCCGGTCTGGCTCCGGGTAGACTCCGGACTCTACATGAGACATAACCTAACCGGCTCTTCATTTAAACCCGCGTTAATTTCACGTCTTAATATTACAAGCATATATTATCCAACAGTTTTCTCACAGATAACTTAGAACAGTCAAAGAATACTAAAAGAATTACATATACATTTATATATCACTGATACAACTTTTGCCAACAGTTACAGCTCTTTAGATAATTTACTAGAATCTTCTGATATACATTGATTTAGACTAGTTCGCATCAAATAAGTAGAATTCGCTAAAGGAGAAAATAGTGCAATTGTGCAGTCTCAAGAAAACAACATCAAATAGAAAGGGGTTCTCCATAACAAATTAGAAATTGATAATTTATGATAAAACTAGACCTTAAAACTGCCGGTTTAACAAAATTTAAAAAAAATATTAGTTTTTAAAATATTCAAGTTTTTAAGGCTCTTAAAATTTACGTCACAGATCTCTTTATTCTAAATTATTACTACATTCAAGCCTTCTGCTATCGCTTTTTTCAAATCCGGAATCTATTTTCAAGTATATGAATGCAGAAAATGACGAAACAACTAAAGAATACCAAATAACACTTTTGAATCACTGGTTGCTGGAGGGAGTCAAAGCTTTAATTATAATATACGTAGGTTTTTAATATTAAATATCTTATTATTATCTTCGCATGTTTTCATACGTAAACAATGCTTAAAATATACCTTACCATCTTTATAGTTGTTTTAAGTTCTCTTTGTTTGCTGTAATTTTTTTGTTTGTATCTATTTTTCAAGTTTCACGAGCAATATCTTCAATTATTAATCATATCACGAGCTTATACTTAGTGATAGAATATAATGTATTTTTGTAACATATTTTTTGTGCTGCTAACCTAAATTTTAATATACATATTCATATTGTATTAAAACATGGTACTTACGAGTTATATTTAATATTTCGGAGTTTGAATTGTTGTTATTACTTATTTTTTTACTCAAATTTAACTGTGAATGTCGTAAATAAAGAAAAAAATCCCTTAGGAACGACTATAAATACGGCGACAATTTCTTTGTTTTTAATCATCGCTGCGATAGACATGTAACTAGGGAGATCCTGAATGTTGATTGGCGGAAACATGTCACGTGACTAATGAATTATATTCTCAATTATTGACTACAAAAGTAAAAAAAAGTTATTGTTATATATTTTAATGTTGAAAACGATCAATTTAAAACGTGACTACATGATAAAAATAATTATAATTTTTTTGTGGCTAATAAATAACAATGAAGACTTTATAGAACTACAGATCTCTTATAATTTAATAACATTTTTTAATAGGGTTTCAGACCTCCAAATGAGTAATTATATTTTTCTTTGTCAAAGGTCATATACTTTTTAAACAGATCGCGTATTTTATTGTATTACTACTTTCATTCTTACTGAAAAGTAATAGTATATTAACGTACCATGAATTTTAAGTGAACATTCGCAACCTAAATAAACACAGTTCGAGGTAAGTTAACTATTTTTGGCAATACCTGTAAAAATAGAAGAAAAAAGATACTAAATTAATAGCTCTCAGATTGATGTCAAAATTAAAATTTGTATGATACATAACATATGGGTGAAAAAGGACAAGGATGTTTACTAAACATATTCAATGACATAGAAAAAGAAGGTACACCTAAGGACTGGCAGACGGGAATCATTACTCCAATTTACAAAAAAGGTGACAATAAAGACTGCAATAACTACAGAGGCATCACTCTATTGAGCGTGCCGGGAAAACTGTACGCAAGAATATTAGAAAAAAGAATACGGGACCAATTAGAAAATACCATTGAAGAATCGCAGAGTGGGTTTAGACCAGGAAGAGGCGTACAAGACCAAATATTCACACTAAGACAGATAATCGAGAAAGCAAAACAGAGAAACAAAGAAATCCATTTATGTTTTGTAGACTTAGAGAAGGCCTTCGATAGGGTAAATAGAGACAAAATATGGAAATGCTTAGAGACGAGAGGAATAAACACACAGACTATAAACAAAGTAAAAGCGCTATATAACGAGAACAAAAACTACGTAAGAGTTAGAAATAATACGTCAGCCACGTTCGCAAGCAAAACAGGTCTAAAGCAAGGATGTATCCTAAGTCCACTACTTTTTACCCTATATATGGACTCGGCAATAAAAAGAATAAAGAGCAAACTGAAGACCTACAAAGTAGGTTTCAGGAAAATGGGCATGATCAATGTTAGTGAGCTATGCTATGCTGACGACATGGCAATCATAACGGAAAATGAACGAGATCTACAATACAACCTAAACATTATCAATGCAGAATTTAAAGAAGGGAACATGACAATCAACACGGACAAGACAAAGACTATGATCATAAATGGAAATAACAGTAGACACAAAATAACCATAGAAGGAACCATTATACAACAAGTAGCATTATTTAAATATCTGGGAGTTAACATAGAAGAAAAAGGAGGTCTGGAACAAGAAATATTAGAGAGAGTGAATAAAGGAGGGAGACTGTTTAATGCTCTAAAAAGTAAATTCCTCGCGAAAAAAGAAGTACCAGCGACAACAAAAGTAGAGGTGTTTAAAAAAGTTATAATCCCACTAATAACTTATGGGAGTGAATCCTGGACGATGACAGAAAGACTGCAGAGTAAAATACAAAACATCGAAATGAGATTTCTAAGAAAAATCGACGGAAAGACCAAACTCGACAGGATAAGAAATGAGAGGTATAGACAAAAATTGAATACAAAACCGGTGAAAGATATCATACAGGAGGGACAGCTGAGGTGGAGGGGACACATACAAAGAATGGACGAAAGTAGAACTGCAAAATGCGTGTATGAAGCGAAACCTAGAGGAAAAAGGAGAAGAGGCAGACCCAACAAAACATGGGACCAAGATGTCATCGCAGCACTAGAATCCAGAGGTGTCATGGGGAAAGAAGCCAGAACACTCATGCAAGACCGGAAAGCATGGAGGGAAATATGGAAACGAAACCCCGAAGACTACAAAGAAAAGGAATAACAACTTACAGCCTACACCGAAAGGTAGAAAGGCATAGGATTAAGTAAGTATGATACATAACATTTATTTACCATCCACCGTGGACGATACATATTTACTGCAATCATATAAAACAATTGTGCAATAAAAGTTCACTTACTGTGTTTAAATTTTGTTTTTAATGGGTAACTTACAATACAGATATTGCAAAAAAAGTTAGCCATCGCCGGCAGATATTAAACATTGAAATTTGTTTTTATTGAAGTATTTATTGCTAGAAACGTCAATATGCTTTTTCAAATTAGCTCCAATACACCTATATACACATAAGTAAACAGGTGAGCTTGTATTATAGAGGAAACGACGCCGATATACCGATACACACAAGTAAAGTGGCGGATGTGAAGCGCCGAATCGAGGCGCCGAGACGGAGAGAACCGACGAATCACGAGACTGGCTGAATGGCACAACTATTGTGACATAGGAGCCGTTCTCATCCCCGTGTAGCCGCGCCATTATATGTTTCACATCAAAAAGACATAATATGCATATTTAGATATACGAGTATGTTACGGATAAATCCCGCAAGATGTACATAGCTAACATGTCCCGATACAAAGTTGACACTGCTCACCCAGTGGTTTCACGGCAAGATCAGCAATTATTATTACTTTGCGTGAGGTGACGTTTGGTATACACTCGAATGGTACGAATATGTCATCAACATTGTCGATATTTGTTCACAAAGCAAACTGGCACACTCAGCAATAGGTAATAATGCCGTGATGATATATTTATTTAACTTATGCCGGTTTCAAGTTAGATTAGCTGAGGATCAGTTAAATAAGATCAGGTTAAGTTAGTTTAGATTGGTTAATAAACTATTCCAACGGGCATTGCCTGATAGCGTTATATAGTGTTGACGTGCCCCGAGCAATTTCTGATCTTGCAGACTTTGACAATAACGTACACACGTATGAATATTTCATCTAAATAATTCTTCGGTTAGTAGATCAAATATAACTCACCCACATAACGAGTGGAATGAAAACACAAACATAAAGGTTTACTCTGGTCAATACTCTCTGAAATTCCAGCTGTGTATATGCAGTAATATCGGCTACACGAGTTTCATTTCAGTGTAATATTCGGATATTTAACGACGTGTCCATAAACCGAAAAGCAAGCTACTAATAAACGCACAATGTTAAGCAATAGAAAGATAAACTGCCCCATGTTTAGCAATAAAATTTTACGGATCCTGGACCAACGATCCACTTCTCCAATTGACTGCAGAGCAGATACGAATATAGCCGGAGAAAACTTCCTCGATGAATATTTCACATGAAGTTTCAATTCGCCCATTCGATGGGATTAAATTATTTTAAAAGAAAAGAGATTTCATTCATTTCTTTTTCAATTTAATTTATTGGACTCATATTTATACAAGAGTAAGTAACTATCTTAAGTTTATTGTTGAGATTTATACAAAATGGTATTTTGTAACCAATATAGCCGAGCAGGAGCCGATATCTTTATATTAATAAAGTACCTACATACAATTACTGACCAGCTGGCAATAGTAGTAATAATAGATCCGTATTCTCACTTCTTGAAGTAACGGTACTTTCAAAAAATTGTTACTTTAACTGTCAAATGAAATATTATCTTTAATCTTACAAATTAAATTAAATGAAATTAAATTGTGAATACCACTTATTTCAAGTATTACAGATATACAGGCCTATTCTACTGAAAAAATTATAAGCGATTTCGGGCGACAATCTTTCACTTGCTTTATGTTGCGTTCAGTTTTTTTCACATACTCGGGCGCTGTGAACATCTTAACCGGTATGTTTGGAATAGTGATCACAGCTGAACGGGTTTGCGGGACGGGTCAGCTCTCTATTCACTAGTTCTATCTCTTTTTTTATTAATTATTATCCTTTTCTTTTGAAACGTCAAAATCAGAATATGTATTTAGAAAATAATGTAAATAATTCATTATAATTTAATGTTAGAATATTTAATTCGACCTCCTTGTGAGAGTTTTAAATTAAGCAGAATCTGCATAACCAACAAGTGAACCAGACAATTTTTAGCGATACTACTGATCACATCATGCCGTAACTAATCCTACCAAGTGAACGTGTACATCGCTCGAAATCACCTTATATATCGTTACGACTCATAAGCAGGCAATATGTAGTTATAATAATGATTTTTACCAAAACCCCATTCTGCTAATATGTTTATCGTTATACAAATCGTTATTTTATATCGTTTAAGAACAAGTTCACATGACTCGTTAAAGTAGTAAAGTTTGGTACATCTCAAAAACAAAACTAGAAATCTGAAGTGATCAACACAATACCTCCTGCCATTCAATTTTTATTAATTTAAATACATACCTATGGGCTCTTGTGGTCGCGTGCCTGAGTGTCTGGTCGCGAATCTGGAAAATCGAATTCGATCCCGAATCAAGGCCAAATATTTCCAATGGCACAAAATTAACCCCTGTGGTACACTCTCCACGTCAGCTATGAGTATCCGTAATGTTGGTAAACGCTATGTCATTATCATTACCGAAATCTGTGTACAAAGCAGATTAGTACACCCAGCAATGGGTAATATGCCGTAATGATACATATATATTTTTTTATTATTTAAATACATACCAGCATATTTACTAATGCTAAAATTTATGTCAGTTACATACATTTAAGCTGAACTGTGTAATCATGGAGTTATATTTAAAGCATAAGCTCGGGGATATAATTTTTATATTACTTTATAAATTTATCCATAAAATATGTGGAAAAACTATTAATGTAAACCTGTAGAAAATTGAATAATTTGTAATTTTTTAAAAACAAATTGAGAAAAAATAACAATTAAAGGTATTTTTTGAAGAAAAATTATTTTGAGTTTCAAGTAAAGTGCCATTCCCGGTAATCCAATAGACACCAAATAAGGTAGAAATACATGGTTTCAATATTTTCCGAATGAATGTATTTGAGTTAGTGTCCAGAAGATCCACACACACATACACACGCACACACACATACACCCACAGTCATCATCATGAAAATATTAAAATCGAATTGTGGTGATCTTAAAACGTAGTCATTTATCAAAATCTCGATATGCGATTTTTATCACGATCCCTATATCTCTCTTACTAAGGGTAGCGGAAGGTAAAAATGGACGAAGGAAATATTTTATTCTGCAAAGGTGTGTATTTATTCACTTCTTTACAATTTTATTTATTATAATTTTTAATTTGGAAGTAGATATACGGAACATGGGCAGGAAATTTTAATAAAAGGATAAGTTTTCAATTTCTTCTTTTAAAGAATTGAAAACTTGTTATATTCAAATTCCCTGTCCAAATTACGATTATCCTCGCGACGATCTACTTCTAAAATTTAACTAGTGGGCATTATTTTCAATCCATAATTTTTAATATAAAACATATTTCAATTAGTTAAAATATGTATTTAAAAATTTAGATTTTGATAAATAATTAAATACGAGTTGTCTGTTGTTTAGGTATTAATGTATTTATTTTGTAAATATATGCGCAGTATATAGTTGATAAATTATAATATATTTATGTAGGAAAGTCAGATTATATGTTCATAATCGTACTGTGCGTAATATTTCTAATTCGTTTACTATACCAGAAGAAAATTTTGTCGTTTATTTAAAATAATGCATGTATAGAGATTTGTTCATAGAAATATATTCAAATATGAGGATTTCATTTTGTTCAGTTTGCCAAATATTTCTACAGTGCATATTTATAAATTATTATTTACATTACATTTCACGTAAATCCACTTTAATATTTGAAAATAATGAATGAATATGTCACATTTAAATTGAAAAACAAATGTAAATATATTCTGTCAAAATAAACATGAACTTAGACAACATCGTTATAATCATGATAATGATAATTTATAACGAAATGATTAGATTAGGTTTTTATCATTTGTTGTTATTAACGTCATTCAACCAAATTCCAAGATATGAGCTATTATAAAAAATAAGTTACTATAGATGCAATCGAGTTTGCTGTGATTAACAGTAAAAACAAATCCCCATCGCCTTGACCTGAGAGGCCATGCCACTGTGCCTCCTTGTCCTATCCATCTTCTATTTATTGTACCTTTCATTTAAGTGTTTCCTAACCATAACAGAATAATGCGGTGGAGCTCCATCATGCATTAGCCACATTTCAAACTTGTCGTTAATGCGCACATTCTCTAAAAACCGGGTAAGTATTAACCAAGAAGTCGAGATATGCTGGCCCTGTTAGTCGATTCGGTAAAAAACTGGTCCTATCATCCGGTCGCCAGAATGTCCAATCAGACATAGTACATTTCTGAAAATACCTCATATCTTTGAAACGGTTAGTTTGCGGACCCATATTTATTAAGCTTTTTTTCACTTATTTTGGTCTATACTATACACCCTTAAAAATTCCGAACACTTTTTTTAACACCCTGCATAATTAGAAAAAATCAAATTTCACTCAATTTAATTTTTTTAGGTTAGTATCATTTGACCCTTAAAGTTTTGATCTTAATTGTTTAGCAGTGATATAGTTACAGTAAAATAGATCATTCGTTAACCTACGGTTTTCTATACATTTCAAACGTAAATAAATCAACGGAAAAAAGTTATTTACGATACAAATAAATAAAATGATATTTTATACATAAGTAGAATAGCAAAGTATGGTAATTTCCGGAAGTGGATAAAATGTCTTTACTCTCACCAGTGATTAAAGAAATTTTTATCCATCCTCAACTTTGAAGTATTATTTTAGTAAAAATATTTCAGTACATAATGTCAAATTGTAAAAGTGAATTTTGAAAAAATATTATATTTATAAAAACGACATAAATAAAATACCACTTCCTTCAGGCTTACGTTTACCAAAAAGTGATCAAATGAAATAATAGAAATATAAATAAACAGATTGAGATTAAATATAAAATTTCATGCCACATCGTCATTATTAATTACAATAATAGGAGGAGTCTAAGGTTAAATTATAAATAAAACTAAAACAATTAACCCTTAACCTTAAAATAATAATATAAGCTATAAGCTATATACGTGAATTCACCTGTGACTCCTATTCCTATATAATCCCAGTTCTCTCCCTTGTTTGTTCAGACTTGTTAGACCTCTGACATGGTGTACATGTTGAGTAATCTTAACTTCTCTGCTTAAACTTTTATTTTTGTTCTACTGATGATGAGAACTTAGTTCTCGAAATACGTATATAGCTTATAGCTTATATTATTATTTTAAGGTTAAGGGGTAATTGTTTTAGTTTTATTCGTCATTATTACTTCGCATACAGGAGGGAGGATCCAAAAGTCTTTAGACTGTGCTTAAAAAACATATTTATTTATACTATATAGAAAAATTGGATTAATCTCCTTAAAAGTACTCTCCCTTAGAAGAAGAGTGCACTTGTCGAGATGTTCCTCCCACTTGGCACAACACCTCTGGAACTTTTCAAGTTCAATGCCGTTTATTGCACTCTACGAAGGTTGCTTCCACTGCCTCCCCTTGAGGGTTTTTTTCATTCGTAGGAACAAGAAAAAGTCACACGGGGCTAGGTCGGGTGGATGGGGGACCATGGTCTACCCTTGGCAAGTCAGTTAATGACGAACTGTCAATCAGGTCCTTAGCGGTTCACCCTCCCATAAGAAGTTTTAACAATAGGTATTTTTTTCTTTTATTAAGATAAAAAAACTTTTGAAGATACCCAACTTAATGTTGGGTGAAACGATAGGTAAGTAATACACGTATTACACTACGGCGCAATAATAAAAAAAGTCTATGGAAGTTTTTATTTCAAGTCTTAACAAAAAAACGAAAACTTTGACCGGTACGGAAGGTACATATGACCTATGTAGAAGATAATAAGGTAATTTTATTAAGGATTTCCCATAAAGAAATAAAAAATCGAATGTGGCCAACGCAATACCTCCCGCCATTTAATTTCTATTAATTCAAATATATATATATATATATATATATATATATATATATATATATATATATATATATATGTGTGTGTGTGTCTGGTCGTGAATCTGGGGAACCGGATTCAATCCCTACCAACACCAAATATTTCGAATATTAACACAAAATTGATCCCTGTGGTGCACTCTTCACGCCAGAAATGAGTAACCGTGAGGTGACGTTTGGTAAACACCCGCACGATACAAATATGTCATCATCATTACCGAAATCTGTGTTCAAAGCAGATTAGCACACCCAGCAATGCGTAATATACCGCCATGATATATTTATTATTTTTTTTATATAAATACATACCTGTATTTACTAATGCTGGAAACTATGTAAAGTTCCTTTCCATATAACTATTGTTCTATTTACAATTTTTTTTTAAAACGTTACTGTTATGAAATGATTATTTTTTGACAGACATTTATCTGTCAGTTTCATACATTTGAAATATTAACGGTGTATCAAAGAAATTGTGTTTACCTTTATAACATAGACTCCAGGATTTAGAAAATTATTTTATTAATTTATCTATAAAATATATAGAAAAATTATTAATGCATTCCAGTAGAAAATTAAATAAGAAGAAAAACTATTTTGAGCTTCTAGTAAAGTGCGATTTCCAGTTATCCGATTTACACCAAAATCTAATGGCTTCTTTCCATATTAGAGTAAGGTCGATATACAAGGTCTCAAAATTCTGCGATTGATAGTATTTGAGCTACAGTGACCAGAAGAACCACACTTGCACACATACACACCCACATACACACACACACACACACACACACACACACACACACACACACATACACACACCGACATACATAATTGAAAATGTTAAAATCGAATTCTATGGACCGTGAAACGTAATCATTTATCAAAATCTCGATATGCAACTTTTAGCTTGATCCCTATCCCTCCCCTACCAAGATTAGCGGGAGGTGAAAATTGTTAGAAAATATGTTTACAAACTGTAACTTGGAGCAATCATTAAACTATCTCATAATATCTTTTATTCGTTTTTCATAACTGATTTTCTTCTGTAACTACCTCTCGCGACATTTCTGCTGGAGGGTTTCTGCGATACGGGCTATCATTTCCCCATAAAGCATCCACAGCTACCTTTATCGCTAGTACTCCTGCTGCCGAGGAGCAGCAGGAATCACCGTACGCCGGTGTTTTATTGCCACTTATGAACCCCAAATGAAATGTAACATACGCTCTTAACTCGAAAAAGTTTACAGCAGAGGCGTAGATGGAATCAAATAAGATGAAATGTAGTTGGAAATAATATAAATGAAATGTCAGGGTAGCAGTGATCAGTTTTTGCAAATGAATAAATCAAATACACATAAACAATCAAATAAGTCTTACACAAATCCTTAATATTTTCTATTTTTAATGATTGTAATTAAAGGAATATATATTTTAAAAAATCTGATGTGGCCAGCACAATACCTTCCGTCAATCCTGTGTATTATGAAGAAATTCCATACATAAATTTTCTTGCAAAAGATTCTAAATTTTTGGTATTTCATGATTCCCTTTCTCGGCAACTGAATTCCACACTCCTGATAACAAACAAACCACATGAAATAACAAAATCATGAAATTTTGAATGAAAAATTATGACACTTGTCAGTTATGGACATAATTAATTGCTTTCATTTTGATACGGGTCCCCATATCTGCTTGCCAAAGGCAGCAAAGTCATGTCACTGCACGCGCCCTATACATAATTTTTTTGCAAAAGATCCTATATTTCCAGCAAAGTTATTACATAAAAAAACTATGCAATTTGCACTTGACACTGACATCTTCTTCTTTAGTTTCTCCCATTCGTTAGGGGGTCGCTATTTTTTATTTTCTTCTTCCACTCATTTTTGTTTTGCGTGTCGTCCTCATTCAGTTCCTTTTCTCTCAAGTCTTCTACAATACAGTCTTTTCATCTTATATTTGGTCTTCCTATGATTCTTCCACCTTCTATTAATATATTCATCTCTCCTCATTACATGTTCAAACCAATGTAATCGTCTCTCTTATATCTAGAAACTTCTAACACTAGAGTTACTTCCCTTATTCTTTCATTGATTTACATTTTATTGATCTGACATCTGTCAATTTGAAATATAAATATAAAATTTATCATTGCAAAGGCAGCTACGCTAACCATTATGCCACGAAAGACATTTGAAAACCTTAACATTAATCATTAAATATTGAAACAATTATTTAATTATAATTTTATTCTGATATGTACAATAATAAAAAAGTAATTAATAATAAATATCATGGCTTAATTTTCTGCCGGACACTTTTTATTTACAAAAAAACTGTTTTCCCATGTTAAACGCCTATGTCAAGGATTGCTTGGGACACGCGGTATATATATATATATATATATATATATATATATATATATATATATATATATATATTTATATATATATAGGGTGAGTCACCGAAATCGCCGTCTTCGATATCTCCCTTGTCATTAGAAATACAGCATAAGTTTATTAACAGAATTTATTCGTCTACTCAAGGAGCATAACTTAAAATTATTTTCACATATACAGGGTGTTGCATTACGGCTCGGCGAGAATAGTTTCTCTTTTTTTAAATGGAACACCCTATATATTTTTATATATTTTGAATTGTATTTTATTCACCTATACGAACATATGAATTTTGTTTTAGTTTTCCACGGCGTTGCCAAGTTATTCCGTTTTTTCTCTAAAAAAGACCGAATACACGCATTGTTTTATAAAGGCTTACTGAAGTTATTTTAATAGTAAGAATTAAGAATTTTCTTTTCTGTATAACTGTAGTTATACTCTATGTTCTGACATATTTTTTTTTAAATGTAATTATACAGGCTGTTCAATAAAGCGAATCAAAAGTGCTCAATTTCAAATGACTATAACTCGTCATTTTCAAATGGAACATCCTATATTTTATTATTCAGTTGTGTGTATTTTTGTATTATCTTCATATGTTATTCAGGGTATATATTTCGTATTCCTCAAGCTTACACCCAGAAGAAGAGGTGATTAGATTTTAGTTATAATTGGTCAACCGGAAGTACCCTAATTTGAAGATTTTATCAGTTAAATATGATTTATTGACATTTAACGTTATTATAACATAAAGAATAAATTATTCTATATACGATTTGATTGCATTTTATACTTCATATTGAATTGATATAGAGTTAAAGAATTATAAAGACATTAAATTTCATAAATCAGTCAGCTATGCTTACCATGGAAACTGATAATGTATTCAGATAATTCAAAT